>CM068278.1:26195722-26237884 GCA_034703905.1 Chenopodium berlandieri | reverse complement strand
CCCTTGGATAGGTGATGATGTGTCTGATGCCCCTTAGGGCTAATTAGCCCCTTAGTGGGTGATGATGTGTCGTACGACCCTTTGCGCTAAGAGCCCTTTGATGGGCGATGATGCGTCTAATACACCTTAGGGCTAATAAGCCACATGGATGGGGCATGATGTGTCTGACACTCCGTAGGGCTAATGATCCCCTTGGATGGGTGATAATGGTTCTGACGCACACTTAGGGCTAATGAGCCCCTTTGATGGCCGATGATGTGTCCAACGCCCCTTAGGGTAATGAGCCCTTTTATTGGCGATGATGTGTCGAACGCACCTTAGCGCTAATGAACCCCTTTAACGGGCGATGATGTGTTGGGTACACCTCAGGGTTAATGAGCCCTTGGATGGGGCCATGATGTGTCTGACACCCCTTAGGGCTAATGAGCCCCCTAGAGGGTGATTATGTGTCTGAGGCCTCTTAGGGCTAATGAGCCCTTGGATGGACGGTGATGTGTCTCACGCCCAAGGCTTATGGGCCCTTTGATGGGCGATGATGATGTGTCTGACGCACCTCAAGGCTAATGAGCCCCTTCAATGGGCCATGATGTGTCGGACACCCTTGGACAACGATGATGTTTCTCACGCCCCTTATGGCTAATGAGCGCACTGGAGTGGGTGATGATGTGTCTTATGCCCTTGTGGCCAATGAGCCCCTTGGATTGGCAATGATGTAACACACGCCCCTTAGGTCTAATAGGCCTTGGATTGGCGATGACGTATTTAACACCCCATAGTAATAATGAACCCTCTGATGGGTAATAATGTGTCTGACGCCACTTAGGGCTAATGAGCCCCTTGATGGGGCGATGATGTGTCTAACGCCTCTTAGGGTAATGAGCCCCTTGGACGGGCGATGATCTGTGTCTCACGCACTTAGAGCTAATAAGCCCCTTGGATGGGCGATTATGTGTCTGATGCCATTTAGGGCTAATGAGCCCCTTAGATGGGCGATTATGTGTCTGATGCCATTTAATGGGCCCCTTAGCGCTAATTAATGAGCCCCTTTGATGGGATGTGATGCGTCTAATACACCTTAGGGCTAATGAGGCTCTTGATGGGCGATGATGTGTCGACACCCCTGAGAACTAATGAGCCCCTTGGGATGGGCGATGATGTCTGATGCCCCCTTAGGGCTAATTAGCCCCTTAGAATGGCGATGATGTGTCTTACGCCCCTTAGCCCTAATGAGCCCCTTTGATGGGTGATGATGTGTCTAATACACCTCAGGGCTAATGAGCCACTTGGATGGGGCATGATGTGTCTGACACCCCTTAGGGTAAGAGCCCCTTTGATTGGCGATGATGTGTCTGACACTACTTAGAGCTAATGAGCCCCTTGGATAGGTAATAATGTGTCTGACGCCACTTTGGGCTAATGAGCCCGTTCGATGGGCGATGATGCGTCTAATTCCCCTTAGGGCTAATAAGCCCCTTTGATGGGCGATGATGTGTCTGACGCCCCACAAGACTAATGATCCCTTTGATTGGCGATGATGTGTCTGACACCCCTTAGGGCAATTAAGCCCTTGGACGGACGATGATGTGTCTCACGCCCCTTATTGCTAATGAGCGCCTTTGATGGGTTATGATGTGTATTATGCCCCTTAAGGCCATGAGCCCCTTGGATTGGCGATGATATGTCACACGCCCCTTAGGTCAAATAGGACCCTTGGATTGGCGATGACGTGTCTGACACCCCATAGTGCTAATGAACCCCATGGATGGGTAATAATGTGTCTGACACCCCATAGTGCTAATGAACCCCATGGATTGGCGATGAATGTGTCTAACGCCCCTTATGGTTAAAGAGCCCCTTGGATGGGCGAGTATGTGTCTGATGACGGCAAAGGATAATGAGCCCCTTAGATGGGTGATGATGTGTCGTACGCCCTTAGCGCTAATGAGTCCTATAGTATGGTCGATGATGCGTCTAATACACCTCAGGGCTAATGAGCCCCTTGGGTGGGCCATGATGCGTTTTACACCCCTTAGGGCTAATGAGCCCCTTGGATGGGCAATGATTGTGTCTGACGCCCTGAGAACTAATGAGCCCCTTGGATAGGTGATGATGTGTCTGATGCCCCTTAGGGCTAATTAGCCCCTTAGATGGGTGATGATGTGTCGTACGACCCTTTGCGCTAATGAGCCCCTTGATGGGCGATGATGCGTCTAATACACCTTAGGGCTAATAAGCCACATGGATGGGGCATGATGTGTCTGACACTCCGTAGGGCTAATGATCCCCTTGGATGGGTGATAATGGTTCTGACGCCACTTAGGGCTAATGAGCCCCTTTGATGGACCGATGATGTGTCCAACGCCCCTTAGGGCTAATGAGCCCTTTATTGGCGATGATGTGTCGAACGCACCTTAGCGCTAATGAACCCCTTTAACGGGCGATGATGTGTTGGGTACACCTCAGGGTTAATGAGCCCTTGGATGGGCCATGATGTGTCTGACACCCCTTAGGGCTAATGAGCCCCTAGATGGGTGATTATGTGTCTGAGGCCTCTTAGGGCTAATGAGCCCCTTGGATGGACGGTGATGTGTCTCACGCCCAAAGGCTTATGGGCCCTTTGATTGGCGATGATGTGTCTGACGCACCTCAAGGCTAATGAGCCCCTTCGATGGGCCATGATGTGTCGGACACCCCTTGGACAACGATGATGTTTCTCACGCCCCTTATGGCTAATGAGCGCCTTGGATGGGTGATGATGTGTCTTATGCCCCTTGTGGCCAATGAGCCCTTGGATTGGCAATGATGTAACACACGCCCCTTAGGTCTAATAGGCCCTTGGATTGGCGAGACGTATTTAACACCCCATAGTAATAATGAACCCTCTGATGGGGTAATAATGTGTCTGACGCCACTTAGGGCTAATGAGCCCCTTTGATGGGCGATGATGTGTCTAACGCCTCTTAGGGTTAATGAGCCCCTTGGACGGGCGATGATGTGTCTCACGCACCTTAGAGCTAATAAGCCCCTTGGATGGGCGATTATGTGTCTGATGCCATTTAGGGCTAATGAGCCCCTTAGATGGGCGATTATGTGTCTGATGCCATTTAATGGGCCCCTTAGCGCTAATTAATGAGCCCCTTTGATGGGATGTGATGCGTCTAATACACCTTAGGGCTAATGAGGCTCCTTGATGGGCGATGATGTGTCTGACACCCCTGAGAACTAATGAGCCCCTTGGATGGGCGATGATGTGTCTGATGCCCTTAGGGCTAATTAGCCCCTTAGAATGGCGATGATGTGTCTTACGCCCCTTAGCCCTAATGAGCCCCTTTGATGGGTGATGATGTGTCTAATACACCTCAGGGCTAATGAGCCACTTGGATGGGGCATGATGTGTCTGACACCCCTTAGGGTAATGAGCCCCTTTGATTGGCGATGATGTGTCTGACACTACTTAGAGCTAATGAGCCCCTTGGATAGGTAATAATGTGTCTGACGCCACTTTGGGCTAATGAGCCCGTTCGATGGGCGATGATGCGTCTAATTCCCCTTAGGGCTAATAAGCCCCTTTGATGGGCGATGATGTGTCTGACGCCCCACAAGACTAATGATCCCCTTTGATTGGCGATGATGTGTCTGACACCCCTTAGGGCAATTAAGCCCCTTGGACGGACGATGATGTGTCTCACGCCCCTTATTGCTAATGAGCGCCTTTGATGGGTATGATGTGTATTATGCCCCTTAAGGCCAATGAGCCCTTGGATATGGCGATGATATGTCACACGCCCCTTAGGTCAAATAGGACCCTTGGATTGGCGATGACGTGTCTGACACCCCATAGTGCTAATGAACCCCATGGATGGGTAATAATGTGTCTGACACCCCATAGTGCTAATGAACCCCATGGATTGGCGATGATGTGTCTAACGCCCCTTATGGTTAAAGAGCCCTTGGATGGGGCGAGTATGTGTTGATGAGCAAAGGATAATGAGCCCTTAGATGGGTGATGATGTGTCGTACGCCCCTTAGCGCTAATGAGTCCTATAGATGGTCGATGATGCGTCTAATACACCTCAGGGCTAATGAGCCCCTTGGGTGGGCCATGATGCGTTTTACACCCCTTAGGGCTAATGAGCCCCTTGGATGGGCAATGATGTGTCTGACGCCCCTGAGAACTAATGAGCCCCTGGATAGGTGATGATGTGTCTGATGCCCCTTAGGGCTAATTAGCCCCTTAGATGGGTGATGATGTGTCGTACGACCCTTTGCGCTAATGAGCCCCTTTGATGGGCGATGATGCGTCTAATACACCTTAGGGCTAATAAGCCACATGGATGGGGCATGATGTGTCTGACACTCCGTAGGGCTAATGATCCCCTTGGATGGGTGATAATGGTTCTGACGCCACTTAGGGCTAATGAGCCCCTTTGATGGCCGATGATGTGTCCAACGCCCCTTAGGGCTAATGAGCCCTTTTATTGGCGATGATGTGTCGAACGCACCTTAGCGCTAATGAACCCCTTTAACGGGCGATGATGTGTTGGGTACACCTCAGGGTTAATGAGCCCTTGGATGGGCCATGATGTGTCTGACACCCCTTAGGGCTAATGAGCCCCCTAGATGGGTGATTATGTGTCTGAGGCCTCTTAGGGCTAATGAGCCCCTTGGATGGACGGTGATGTGTCTCACGCCCAAAGGCTTATGGGCCCCTTGATTGGCGATGATGTGTCTGACGCACCTCAAGGCTAATGAGCCCCTTCGATGGGCCATGATGTGTCGGACACCCCTTGGACAACGATGATGTTTCTCACGCCCCTTATGGCTAATGAGCGCCTTGGATGGGTGATGATGTGTCTTATGCCCTTGTGGCCAATGAGCCCTTGGATTGGCAATGATGTAACACACGCCCCTTAGGTCTAATAGGCCCTTGGATTGGCGATGACGTATTTAACACCCCATAGTAATAATGAACCCCTCTGATGGGTAATAATGTGTCTGACGCCACTTAGGGCTAATGAGCCCCTTTGATGGGCGATGATGTGTCTAACGCCTCTTAGGGTTAATGAGCCCCTTGGACGGGCGATGATGTGTCTCACGCACCTTAGAGCTAATAAGCCCCTTGGATGGGCGATTATGTGTCTGATGCCATTTAGGGCTAATGAGCCCCTTAGATGGGCGATTATGTGTCTGATGCCATTTAATGGGCCCCTTAGCGCTAATTAATGAGCCCCTTTGATGGGATGTGATGCGTCTAATAAACCTTAGGGCTAATGAGGCTCCTTGATGGGCGATGATGTGTCTGACACCCCTGAGAACTAATGAGCCCCTTGGATGGGCGATGATGTGTCTGATGCCCCTTAGGGCTAATTAGCCCCTTAGAATGGCGATGATGTGTGTCTTACGCCCCTTCAGCCCTAATGAGCCCCTTTGATGGGTGATGATGTGTCTAATACACCTCAGGGCTAATGAGCCACTTGGATGGGGCATGATGTGTCTGACACCCCTTAGGGTAATGAGCCCCTTTGATTGGCGATGATGTGTCTGACACTACTTAGAGCTAATGAGCCCCTTGGATAGGTAATAATGTGTCTGACGCCACTTTGGGCTAATGAGCCCGTTCGATGGGCGATGATGCGTCTAATTCCCCTTAGGGCTAATAAGCCCCTTGATGGGCGATGATGTGTCTGACGCCCCACAAGACTAATGATCCCCTTTGATGGCGATGATGTGTCTGACACCCCTTAGGGCAATTAAGCCCCTTGGACGGACGATGATGTGTCTCACGCCCCTTATTGCTAATGAGCGCCTTTGATGGGTTATGATGTGTATTATGCCCCTTAAGGCCAATGAGCCCCTTGGATTGGCGATGATGTGTCACACGCCCCTTAGGTCAAATAGGACCCTTGGATTGGCGATGACGTGTTTGACACCCATAGTGCTAATGAACCCCATGGATGGGTAATAATGTGTCTGACACCCATAGTGCTAATGAACCCCATGGATTGGCGATGATGTGTCTAACGCCCCTTATGGTTAAAGAGCCCCTTGGATGGGCGAGTATGTGTCTGATGACGGCAAAGGATAATGAGCCCCTTAGATGGGTGATGATGTGTCGTACGCCCCTTAGCGCTAATGAGTCCTATAGATGGTCGATGATGCGTCTAATACACCTCAGGGCTAATGAGCCCCTTGGGTGGGCCATGATGCGTTTTACACCCCTTAGGGCTAATGAGCCCCTTGGATGGGCAATGATGTGTCTGACGCCCCTGAGAACTAATGAGCCCCTTGGATAGGTGATGATGTGTCTGATGCCCCTTAGGGCTAATTAGCCCCTTAGATGGGTGATGATGTGTCGTACGACCCTTTGCGCTAATGAGCCCCTTTGATGGGCGATGATGCGTCTAATACACCTTAGGGCTAATAAGCCACATGGATGGGGCATGATGTGTCTGACACTCCGTAGGGCTAATGATCCCCTTGGATGGGTGATAATGGTTCTGACGCCACTTAGGGCTAATGAGCCCCTTTGATGGCCGATGATGTGTCCAACGCCCCTTAGGGCTAATGAGCCCCTTTTATTGGCGATGATGTGTCGAACGCACCTTAGCGCTAATGAACCCCTTTAACGGGCGATGATGTGTTGGGTACACCTCAGGGTTAATGAGCCCTTGGATGGGCCATGATGTGTCTGACACCCCTTAGGGCTAATGAGCCCCCTAGATGGGTGATTATGTGTCTGAGGCCTCTTAGGGCTAATGAGCCCCTTGGATGGACGGTGATGTGTCTCACGCCCAAAGGCTTATGGGCCCCTTTGATTGGCGATGATGTGTCTGACGCACCTCAAGGCTAATGAGCCCCTTCGATGGGCCATGATGTGTCGGACACCCTTGGACAACGATGATGTTTCTCACGCCCCTTATGGCTAATGAGCGCCTTGGATGGGTGATGATGTGTCTTATGCCCCTTATGGCCAATGAGCCCTTGGATTGGCAATGATGTAACACACGCCCCTTAGGTCTAATAGGCCCTTGGATTGGCGATGACGTATTTAACACCCCATAGTAATAATGAAACCCTCTGATGGGTAATAATGTGTCTAACGCCACTTAGGGCTAATGAGCCCCTTTGATGGGCGATGATGTGTCTAACGCCCCTTAGGGTTAATGAGCCCCTTGGACGGGTGATGATGTGTCTCACGCACCTTAGAGCTAATAAGCCCCTTGGATGGGCGATTATGTGTCTGATGCCATTTAGGGCTAATGAGCCCCTTAGATGGGCGCTTATGTGTCTGATGCCATTTAAGGGGCCCCTTAGCGCTAATTAATGAGCCCCTTTGATGGATGTGATGCGTCTAATACCCTTAGGGGCTAATGAGCTCCTTGATGGGCGATGATGTGTCTGACACCCCTGAGAACTATGCGCCCCTTGGATGGGGCGATGATGGTCTGATGCCCCTTAGGGCTAATTAGCCCCTTAGAAGGGCGATGATGTGTCTTACGCCCCTAGCCCTAAGGAGCCCCTTTGATGGGTGATGATGTGTCTAATACACCTCAGGGGCTAATGAGCCACTTGGATGGGGCATGATTGTGTCTGACACCACCGTAGGGTAATGAGCCCTTTGATTGGCGATGATGTGTCTGACACTACTTAGAGCTATGAGCCCCTTGGATAGGGTATAATGGTGTCGGACGCCACTTTGGGCTAATGAGCCCGTTCGATGGGCGATGATGCGTCTAATTCCCCTTAGGGCTAATGAGCTCTTTTGATGGTCGATGATGTGTGTGACGCCCCTTAGGTCTAATAAGCCCCTTTGATTGGCGAATGATGTGTCTGGCACCCCTTAGAACTAATGAGCCCCTTGGATGGGTAATAATGTGTTTGACGCCACTTTGGGCTAATGAGCCCCTTTGATGGGCGATGGTGCGTCCAATTCCCCTTAGGGCTAATGAGCCCCTTGGATGTGCGATGATGTGTCGAACGCCCCTTAGCGCTAATGAACCCCTTTAATGGGCGATGATGTGTTGGACACACTTCAGGGTTAATGAGCCCCTTGGATGGGCCATGATTTGTCTCACACCCCTTAGGGCTAATGAGCCCGTTGGATGGGTGATTATGTATCTGACGCCACTTAGGGCTAATGAGCCCCTTGGATGGGCGGTGATGTGTCTCATGCCTAAAGGGCTAATGGGCACCTTGGATTGGCGATGATGTGTCTGACGCACCTCAGGGCTAATAAGCCCCTTCCATGGGCCATGATGTGTCTGACGCCCCATAAGGCTAATAAGACCCTTGGAGAGTCAATGATGAGTCTAACAACCCTTAGGGCTAATGAGCCCCTTGGATGGGCTATGATATGTCTTACATCCCTTAGGGCAATTGAGCCCCTTGGACGGGCGATGATGTGTCTCACGCCCCTTAGGGCTAATGAGCCCCTTGGATTGGCGATGATGTGTCTCACGCCCCTTAGAGCTTATGAGCCCTTGGATGGGTAAAAATGTGTCTGACACAACTTTGGGCTAATGAGCCCCTTCGACGGGCGATGATGCGTCTAATTCCCCTTAGGGCTAATGAGCCACTTGGATGGGCGATGAATGTGTCCTAACGCCCCTTAGCGCTAATGAACCCCTTTAATGGGCGATGACGTGTTGGACACACCTTAGGGTTAATAAGCCCCTTGGATGGGCCATGATGTGTGTGACACCCCTTAGGGCTAATGAGCCCCTTGGATGGGTGATTATGTGTCTGACGCCCCTTAGGGCTAATAACCCTCTTTCATGGGCGGTGATGTGTCTCACGCCCAAAGGGCTAATGGGACCCTTGGTTTGGCGATGATGTGTCTCACGCACCTCAGGGCTAATGAGCCCCTTCCATGGGCCATGATGTGTATGACGCCCCATAAGGCTAATAAGACCCTTGGAGTGGCAATGATGAGTCTAACACCCCTTAGGGCTAATGAGCCCCTTGGATGGGCTATGATATGCCTGACACCCTTTAGGGCAATTGAGCCCCTTGGACGGGCGATGATGTGTCTCACGCCCCTTAGGGCTAATGAGCGCCTTGGTTGGGCGATGATGTATCTAATGCCCCTTAAGGCCAATGAGCCCCTTGGATTGGCGATGATGTGTCTGGCACCCCATAGGGCTAATGAGCCCCTTGGATGGGTAATAATGTGTCTGACGCCAGTTAGGGCTAATGAGCCCCTTTGATGGCGATGGTGCGTCTAATTCCCCTTGGGGCTAATGAGCCCCTTTTGATGGGCGATGATGTCTCGAACACCCCTTAGCGCTAATGAACCCCTTTAATGGGCGATGATGTGTTTGACACACTTCAGGGTTAATGAGCCCCTTGGATGGGCCATGATTTGTCTGACACCCCTTAGGGCTAATGAGCCCGTTGGATGGGTGATTATGTATCTGACGCCACTTAGGGCTAATGAGCCCCTTGGATGGGCGGTGATGTGTCTCATGCCTAAAGGGCTAATGGGCACCTTGGATTGGCGATGATGTGTCTGACGCACCTCAGGGCTAATAAGCCCCTTCGATGGGCCATGATGTGTCTGACACCCCTTAGGGCAATTAAGCCCCTTGGACGGGCGATGATGTGTCTCACGCCCCATATGGCTAATGAGCACCTTTGATGGGTTATGATGTGTATTATGCCCCTTAAGGCCAATGAGCCCCTTTGATGGGCGGTGATGCGTTTAATACACCTCTGGGCTAATGAGCCCCTTGGATGGGCCATGATGCGTTTGACACCCCCTAAGGCTAATGAGCCCCTTTGATGGACGACGATGTGTCTGACGCCCCTGAGAACTAATGAGCCCCTTGGATGGGCGATGATGTGTCTGATGCTCCTTATGGCTAATTAGCCCCTTAGATGGGAGATGATGTGTCATACTCCCCTTAGCGCTAATGAGTCCTTTTGATGGGCGATGATGTGTCTAATACACCTAAGGGCTAATGAGCCACTTGGATAGGGCATGATGTGTCTAACACCCCTTAGGGCTAATGATCCCCTTGGATGGGTGATAATGTGTCTGACGCCACTTATGGCTAATGAGCCCCTTTGATGGCCGATGATGTGTCTGACGCCCCCTAGGTCTAATGAGCCCCTTTGATTGGCGATGATGTGTCTGACACCCCTTAGAACTAATGAGCCTCTTGGATGGGTAATAATGTGTCTGACGCCACTTTGGGCTAATGAGCCCCTTTGATGGGCGATAGTGCGTCTAATTCCCCTTAGGGCTAACGAGCCCCTTGGATAGGCGATGATGTGTTGAACGCCCCTTAGCGCTAATGAACCTCTTTAATGGGCGATGATGTGTTGGACACACCACAGGGTTAATGAGCCCCTTGGATGGGCCATGATTTGTTTGACACCCCTTACGGCTAATGAGCTCGTTGGATGGGTGATTATGTATCTCACGCCCCTTAGGGCTAATGAGCGCCATGGATAGGCGATAATGTGTCTGATGCCTCTTAAGGCTAATGAGACCCTTGGATTAGCGATGATGTGTCTGACACCCCCATAGTTTTAATGACCCCCTTGGATGGGTAATAATGTGTTTAACGCCACTTAAGGCTAATGAGCCCCTTTGATGGGCGATGATGTGCCTAACGCCCCTTAGGGCTAATGAGCCCCTTGGATGGGCCATGATGCGTTTGACACCCCCCTAGGGCTAATGAGCCCCTTGGATGGGCGATGATGTGTCTGATGCCCCTGAGAACTAATGAACCCATTGGATGGGCGATGATGTGCCTGACACCCCTTAGTGCTTATTAGCCCCTTCGATGGGCGATGATGTGTCGTACGCCCCTTAGCGCTAATGAGTCCCTTTGATGGGCGATGATGCGTCTAATACACCTTAGGGCTGATGAGCCACTTGGATGGGCAATAATGTGTCTAACGCCACTTAGGGTTGATGAGCCCCTTTTATGGGCGATGATGTGTCTAACGCCCCTTAGGGTTAATGAGCCCCTTGGATGGGCGATGATGTGTCTCACGCACCTTAGGGCTAATGAGCCCCTCAAATGGGCGATTATGTGTCTGATGCCATTTAGGGCTAATGAGCCCCTTAGATGGGTGATGATGTGTCGTACACCCCTTAACGCTAATGAGTCCCATAGATGGGCGATGATGCGTCTAATACACCTTAGGGACTAATGAGCCCCTTGGATGGGCCATGATGCGTCTAACGCCCCTTAGGGTTAATGAGCCCCTTGGATGGGCGATGATGTGTCTCACGCACCTTAAGGCTAATGAGCCCTTTGGATGGGCAATTATGTGTCTGATGCCATTTAGGACTAATGAGCCCCTTTGATGGGCAATGATGTGTCGTACGCCCCTTAACGCTAATGAGTCCCTTAGATGGGCGATGATGCGTCTAATACATCTCAGAGCTAATGAGCCCCTTGGATGGGCCATGATGCAAGTTCGAAACCCCTTAGGGCTAATGAGCTCCCTTTGATGGGCGATGATGTGTCTGACGACCCTTTGCGACTAATGATGTTCCCTTGGATGGGCGATGATGCGTCTAGATAGCCCTCAAGGGCTAATTAGCCACTATGATGGGAGATGATGTGTCGTACACCCCTTAGGGCTAATGAGCCCCTTTGATGGGGTGATAATGTGTCTAATACACCTTAGGGCTAATGAGCCCCTTTGGTGGTCGATGATGTGTGTGACGCCCCTTAGGTCTAATGAGCCCCTTTGATTGGCGATGATGTGTCTGACACCCCTTAGAACTAATGAGCCCCTTGGATGGGTAATAATGTGTCTGACGCCACTTTGGGCTAATGAGCCCCTTTGATGGGCGATGGTGCGTCTAATTCCCTTGGGGCTAATGAGCCCCTTGGATGGGCGATTATGTGTCTGATGCCATTTAGGGCTAACGAGCCCCTTAGATGGGCGATTATGTGTCTGATGCCATTTAATGGGCCCCTTAGCGCTAATTAATGAGCCCCTTTGATGGGATGTGATGCGTCTAATACACCTTAGGGCTAATGAGGCTCCTTGATGGGCGATGATGTGTCTGACACCCCTGAGAACTAATGAGCCCCTTGGATGGGCGATGATGTGTCTGATGCCCCTTAGGGCTAATTAGCCCCTTAGAAGGGCGATGATGTGTCTTACGCCCTTAGCCCTAATGAGCCCCTTTGATGGGTGATGATGTGTCTAATACACCTCAGGGCTAATGAGCCACTTGGATGGGGCATGATGTGTCTGACACCCCTTAGGGTAATGAGCCCCTTTGATTGGCGATGATGTGTCTAACACTACTTAGAGCTAATGAGCCCCTTGGATAGGTAATAATGTGTCTGGACGCCACTTTGGGCTAATGAGCCCGTTCGATGGGCGATGATGCGTCTAATTCCCCTTAGGGCTAATAAGCCCCTTTGATGGGCGATGATGTGTCTAACGCCCCACAAGAACTAATGATCCCCTTTGATTGGCGATGATGTGTCTGACACCCTTAGAGCTAATGAGACCCTTTGATGGGTAATAATGTATCTAACACCCCTTAGTGCTAATGATCCCCTTTGATGGGCGATTGTGCGTCTAATTCCCCTTAGGGCTAATGAGCCCCTTGGATGGGCAATGATGTGTCGAATGCACCTTAGCGCTAATGAACCCCTTTAATGGGCGATGATGTGTTGGACACACCTCAGGGTTAATAAGCCCCTTGGATGGGCCATGATGTGAGTAACACCCGTTAGGTTAATGAGCCCCTTGGATGGGTGATTATGTGTCGACTCCCCTCTTAGGGCTAATAAGGACTCTTTCATGGCGGTGATGTGTCTCACGCCAAAAGGGGCTAATGGGCCCCTTGGGTTGGCGATGATGTGTCTCACGCACCTCAGGGCTAATGAGCCCCTTCCATGGGCCATGATGTGTCTGACGCCCCATAAGGCTAATAAGACCCTTGGAGAGGCAATGATGAGTCTAACAACCCTTAGGGCTAATGAGCCCTTGGATGGGCTATGATATGTCTTACATCCCTTAGGCAATTGAGCCCCTTGGACGGGGCGATGATGTGTCTCACGCCCCTTAGGGCTAATGAGCCCCTTGGATTGGCGATGATGTGTCTCACGCCCCTTAGAGCTAATGAGCCCCTTGGATGGGTAAAAATGTGTCTGACACAACTTTGGGCTAATGAACCCCATGGATTGGCGATGATGTGTCTAACGCCCCTTATGGTTAAAGAGCCCCTTGGATGGGCGATGATGTGTCTCACGCACCTTAGGGCTAATGATCCCCTTGGATGGGCGAGTATGTGTCTGATGACGACAAAGGATAATGAGCCCCTTAGATGGGTGATGATGTGTCGTACGCCCCTTAGCGCTAATGAGTCCTATAGATGGTCGATGATGCGTCTAATACACCTCAGGGCTAATGAGCCCCTTGCCTGGGCCATGATGCGTTTTACACCCCTTAGGGCTAATGAGCCCCTTGGATGGGCAATGATGTGTCTGACGCCCCTGAGAACTAATGAGCCCCTTGGATAGGCGATGATGTGTCTGATGCCCCTTAGGGCTAATTAGCCCCTTAGATGGGCGATGATGTGTCGTACAGCCCTTTGCGCTAATGAGCCCCTTTGATGGGCGATGATGCGTCTAATACACCTTAGGGCTAATAAGCTACATGGATGGGGCATGATGTGTCTGACACCCCTTAGGGCTAATGATCCTCTTGGATGGGTGATAATGTGTCTGACGCCACTTAGGGCTAATGAGCCCCTTTGATGGTCGATGATGTGTGTGACGCCCCTTAGGTCTAATGAGCCCCTTTGATTGGCGATGATGTGTCTGACACCCCTTAGAACTAATGAGCCCCTTGGATGGGTAATAATGTGTCTGACGCCACTTTGGGCTAATGAGCCCCTTTGATGGGCGATGGTGCGTCTAATTCCCCTTGGGGCTAATGAGCCCCTTTGATGGGCGATGATGTCTCGAACACCCCTTAGCGCTAATGAACCCCTTTAATGGGCGATGATGTGTTTGACACACTTCAGGGTTAATGAGCCCCTTGGATGGGCCATGATTTGTCTGACACCCCTTAGGGCTAATGAGCCCGTTGGATGGGTGATTATGTATCTGACGCCACTTAGGGCTAATGAGCCCCTTGGATGGGCGGTGATGTGTCTCATGCCTAAAGGGATAATGAGTTGCTTGGATGGGCGATAATGTGTCTCACCCCCCTTAGGGCTAATGAGTCCCTTGGATGGGCGATGGTGTGTCTGATGCCCCTTAGGGCTAATGAGCCCCTTAGATGGTGGATGATGTGTATGACGCCCCTTAGCGCTAACAATCCCCTTAGATGGGCCATGATTTATATGACACCCCTTAGGGCTAATGAGCCGCTTGGATGGGCGATGATGTATCTGACGCCCATGAGGGCTAATGAGCCCCTTGGATGGGCGATGTTGTGTCTTACACCCCTCAGGGCTAATGAGCCCCTTTAATGGGCGGTGATGCGTCTAATACACCTCAGGGCTAATGAGCCTCTTTGATGGGCGATGATGTGTCTGACGCCCCTGAGAACTAATGAGCCCCTTGGATGGGCGATGATGTGTCTAACGCTCCTTATGGCTAATTAGTCCCTTAGATAGGAGATGATGTGTCATACGCCCCCTAAGCGCTAATAAGTCCCTTTGATGGTGATGATGTGTCTAATACACCTAAGGGCTAATGAGCCACTTGGATAGGGCATGATGTGTCTAACACCCCTTAGGGCTAATGATCCCCTTGGATGGGTGATAATGTGTCTGACGCCACTTAGGGCTAATGAGCCCCTTTGATGGCCGATGATGTGTCTGACGCCCCCTAGGTCTAATGAGCCCCTTTGATTGGCGATGATGTGTCTGACACCCCTTAGAACTAATGAGCCTCTTGGATGGGTAATAATGTGTCTGACGCCACTTTGGGCTAATGAGCCCCTTTGATGGGCGATGGTGCGTCTAATTCCCCTTAGGGCTAACGAGCCCCTTGGATAGGCGATGATGTGTTGAACGCCCCTTAGCGCTAATGAACCTCTTTAATGGGCGATGATGTGTTGGACACACCTCAGGGTTAATGAGCCCCTTGGATGGGCCATGATTTGTTTGACACCCCTTACGGCTAATGAGCTCGTTGGATGGGTGATTATGTATCTCACGCCCCTTAGGGCTAATGAGCGCCATGGATAGGCGATAATGTGTCTGATGCCTCTAAAGGCTAATGAGACCCTTGGATTAGCGATGATGTGTCTGACACCCCCATAGTTTTAATGACCCCCTTGGATGGGTAATAATGTGTTTAACGCCACTTAAGGCTAATGAGCCCCTTTGATGGGCGATGATGTGCCTAACGCCCCTTAGGGCTAATGAGCCCCTTGGATGGGCCATGATGCGTTTGACACCCCCCTAGGGCTAATGAGCCCCTTGGATGGGCGATGATGTGTCTGATGCCCCTGAGAACTAATGAACCCATTGGATGGGCGATGATGTGCCTGACACCCCTTAGTGCTAATTAGCCCCTTCGATGGGCGATGATGTGTCGTACGCCCCTTAGCGCTAATGAGTCCCTTTGATGGGCGATGATGCGTCTAATACACCTTAGGGCTGATGAGCCACTTGGATGGGCAATAATGTGTCTAACGCCACTTAGGGTTGATGAGCCCCTTTTATGGGCGATGATGTGTCTAACGCCCCTTAGGGTTAATGAGCCCCTTGGATGGGCGATGATGTGTCTCACGCACCTTAGGGCTAATGAGCCCCTCAAATGGGCGATTATGTGTCTGATGCCATTTAGGGCTAATGAGCCCCTTAGATGGGTGATGATGTGTCGTACGCCCCTTAACGCTAATGAGTCCCTTAGATGGGCGATGATGCGTCTAATACACCTTAGGGCTAATGAGCCCCTTGGATGGGCCATGATGCGTCTAACGCCCCTTAGGGTTAATGAGCCCCTTGGATGGGCGATGATGTGTCTCACGCACCTTAAGGCTAATGAGCCCTTTGGATGGGCAATTATGTGTCTGATGCCATTTAGGACTAATGAGCCCCTTTGATGGGCAATGATGTGTCGTACGCCCCTTAACGCTAATGAGTCCCTTAGATGGGCGATGATGCGTCTAATACATCTCAGAGCTAATGAGCCCCTTGGATGGGCCATGATGCGTTCGAAACCCCTTAGGGCTAATGAGCCCCTTTGATGGGCGATGATGTGTCTGACACCCTTGAGAACTAATGTGTTCCTTGGATGGGCGATGATGTGTCAGATGCCCCTAAAGGCTAATTAGCCCCTTAGATGGGAGATGATGTGTCGTACGCCCCTTAGCGCTAATTAATGAGCCCCTTTGATGGGCGGTGATGCGTCTAATACACCTCAGGGCTAATGAGCCTCTTTGATGGGCGATGATGTGTCTGACGCCCCTGAGAACTAATGAGCCCCTTGGATGGGCGATGATGTGTCTAATGCTCCTTATGGCTAATTAGTCCCTTAGATAGGAGATGATGTGTCATACGCCCCTAAGCGCTAATAAGTCCCTTTGATGGTGATGATGCGTCTAATACACCTCAAGGCTTATGAGCCACTTGGATAGGGCATGATGTGTCTGACACCCCTTAGGGCTAATGATCCCCTTGGATGGGTGATAATGTGTCTGACGCCACTTAGGGCTAATGAGCTCCTTTGATGGTCGATGATGTGTGTGACGCCCCTTAGGTCTAATGAGCCCCTTTGATTGGCGATGATGTGTCTGGCACCCCTTAGAACTAATGAGCCCCTTGGATGGGTAATAATGTGTTTGACGCCACTTTGGGCTAATGAGCCCCTTTGATGGGCGATGGTGCGTCTAATTCCCCTTAGGGCTAATGAGCCCCTTGGATGGGCGATGATGTGTCGAACGCCCCTTAGCGCTAATGAACCCCTTTAATGGGCGATGATGTGTTGGACACACTTCAGGGTTAATGAGCCCCTTGGATGGGCCATGATTTGTCTCACACCCCTTAGGGCTAATGAGCCCGTTGGATGGGTGATTATGTATCTGACGCCACTTAGGGCTAATGAGCCCCTTGGATGGGCGGTGATGTGTCTCATGCCTAAAGGGCTAATGGGCACCTTGGATTGGCGATGATGTGTCTGACGCACCTCAGGGCTAATAAGCCCCTTCGATGGGCCATGATGTGTCTGACACCCCTTAGGGCAATTAAGCCCCTTGGACGGGCGATGATGTGTCTCACGCCCCTTATGGCTAATGAGCGCCTTTGATGGGTTATGATGTGTATTATGCCCCTTAAGGCCAATGAGCCCCTTGGATTGGCGATGATGTGTCACACGCCCCTTAGGTCAAATAGGACCCTTGGATTGGCGATGACGTGTCTGACACCCCATAGTGCTAATGAACCCCATGGATGGGTAATAATGTGTCTGACACCCCATAGTGCTAATGAACCCCATGGATTGGCGATGATGTGTCTAACGCCCCTTATGGTTAAAGAGCCCCTTGGATGGGCGATGATGTGTCTCACGCACCTTAGGGCTAATGATCCCCTTGGATGGGCGAGTATGTGTCTGATGACGGCAAAGGATAATGAGCCCCTTAGATGGGTGATGATGTGTCGTACGCCCCTTAGCGCTAATGAGTCCTATAGATGGTCGATGATGCGTCTAATACACCTCAGGGCTAATGAGCCCCTTGGCTGGGCCATGATGCGTTTTACACCCCTTAGGGCTAATGAGCCCCTTGGATGGGCAATGATGTGTCTGACGCCCCTGAGAACTAATGAGCCCCTTGGATAGGCGATGATGTGTCTGATGCCCCTTAGGGCTAATTAGCCCCTTAGATGGGCGATGATGTGTCGTACGGCCCTTTGCGCTAATGAGCCCCTTTGATGGGCGATGATGCGTCTAATACTACCTCAGGGCTAATAAGCCACATGGATGGGGCATGATGTGTCTGACACCCCTTAGGGCTAATGATCCCCTTGGATGGGTGATAATGTGTCTGACGCCACTTAGGGCTAATGAGCCCCTTTGATGGTCGATGATGTGTGTGACGCCCCTTAGGTCTAATGAGCCCCTTTGATTGGCGATGATGTGTCTGACACCCCTTAGAACTAATGAGCCCCTTGGATGGGTAATAATGTGTCTGACGCCACTTTGGGCTAATGAGCCCCTTTGATGGGCGATGGTGCGTCTAATTCCCCTTGGGGCTAATGAGCCCCTTTGATGGGCGATGATGTCTCGAACACCCCTTAGCGCTAATGAACCCCTTTAATGGGCGATGATGTGTTTGACACACTTCAGGGTTAATGAGCCCCTTGGATGGGCCATGATTTGTCTGACACCCCTTAGGGCTAATGAGCCCGTTGGATGGGTGATTATGTATCTGACGCCACTTAGGGCTAATGAGCCCCTTGGATGGGCGGTGATGTGTCTCATGCCTAAAGGGCTAATGGGCACCTTGGATTGGCGATGATGTGTCTGACGCACCTCAGGGCTAATAAGCCCCTTCGATGGGCCATGATGTGTCTGACACCCCTTAGGGCAATTAAGCCCCTTGGACGGGCGATGATGTGTCTCACGCCCCTTATGGCTAATGAGCGCCTTTGATGGGTTATGATGTGTATTATGCCCCTTAAGGCCAATGAGCCCCTTGGATTGGCGATGATGTGTCACACGCCCCTTAGGTCAAATAGGACCCTTGGATTGGCGATGACGTGTCTGACACCCCATAGTGCTAACGAACCCCATGGATGGGTAATAATGTGTCTGACACCCCATAGTGCTAATGAACCCCATGGATTGGCGATGATGTGTCTAACGCCCCTTATGGTTAAAAGCCCCTTGGATGGGCGAGTATGTGTCTGATGACGGCAAAGGATAATGAGCCCCTTAGATGGGTGATGATGTGTCATACGCCCCTTAGCGCTAATGAGTCCTATAGATGGTCGATGATGCGTCTAATACACCTCAGGGCTAATGAGCCCCTTGGGTGGGCCATGATGCGTTTTACACCCCTTAGGGCTAATGAGCCCCTTGGATGGGCAATGATGTGTCTGACGCCCCTGAGAACTAATGAGCCCCTTGGATAGGCGATGATGTGTCTGATGCCCCTTAGGGCTAATTAGCCCCTTAGATGGGCGATGATGTGTCATACGGCCCTTTGCGCTAATGAGCCCCTTTGATGGGCGATGATGCGTCTAATACACCTCAGGGCTAATGAGCCCCTTGGCTGGGCCATGATGCGTTTTACACCCCTTAGGGCTAATGAGCCCCTTGGATGGGCAATGATGTGTCTGACGCCCCTGAGAACTAATGAGCCCCTTGGATAGGCGATGATGTGTCTGATGCCCCTTAGGGCTAATTAGCCCCTTAGATGGGCGATGATGTGTCGTACGGCCCTTTGCGCTAATGAGCCCCTTTGATGGGCGATGATGCGTCTAATACACCTCAGGGCTAATAAGCCACATGGATGGGGCATGATGTGTCTGACACCCCTTAGGGCTAATGATCCCCTTGGATGGGTGATAATGTGTCTGACGCCACTTAGGGCTAATGAGCCCCTTTGATGGTCGATGATGTGTGTGACGCCCCTTAGGTCTAATGAGCCCCTTTGATTGGCGATGATGTGTCTGACACCCCTTAGAACTAATGAGCCCCTTGGATGGGTAATAATGTGTCTGACGCCACTTTGGGCTAATGAGCCCCTTTGATGGGCGATGGTGCGTCTAATTCCCCTTGGGGCTAATGAGCCCCTTGGATGGGCGATGATGTTTCGAACACCCCTTAGCGCTAATGAACCCCTTTAATGGGCGATGATGTGTTGGACACACTTCAGGGTTAATGAGCCCCTTGGATGGGCCATGATTTGTCTGACACCCCTTAGGGCTAATGAGCCCGTTGGATGGGTGATTATGTATCTGACGCCACTTAGGGCTAATGAGCCCGTTGGATGGGTGATTATGTATCTGACGCCACTTAGGGCTAATGAGCCCGTTGGATGGGTGATTATGTATCTGACACCCCTTAGGGCTAATGAGCCCGTTGGATGGGTGATTATGTATCTGACGCCACTTAGGGCTAATGAGCCCCTTGGATGGGCGGTGATGTGTCTCACGCCTAAAGGGCTAATGGGCACCTTGGATTGGCGATGATGTGTCTGACGCACCTCAGGGCTAATAAGCCCCTTCGATGGGCCATGATGTGTCTGACACCCCTTAGGGCAATTAAGCCCCTTGGACGGACGATGATGTGTCTCACGCCCCTTATTGCTAATGAGCGCCTTTGATGGGTTATGATGTGTATTATGCCCCTTAAGGCCAATGAGCCCCTTGGATTGGCGATGATGTGTCACACGCCCCTTAGGTCAAATAGGACCCTTGGATTGGCGATGACGTGTCTGACACCCCATAGTGCTAATGAACCCCATGGATGGGTAATAATGTGTCTGACACCCCATAGTGCTAATGAACCCCATGGATTGGCGATGATGTGTCTAACGCCCCTTATGGTTAAAGAGCCCCTTGGATGGGCGAGTATGTGTCTGATGACGGCAAAGGATAATGAGCCCCTTAGATGGGTGATGATGTGTCGTACGCCCCTTAGCGCTAATGAGTCCTATAGATGGTCGATGATGCGTCTAATACACCTCAGGGCTAATGAGCCCCTTGGGTGGGCCATGATGCGTTTTACACCCCTTAGGGCTAATGAGCCCCTTGGATGGGCAATGATGTGTCTGACGCCCCTGAGAACTAATGAGCCCCTTGGATAGGTGATGATGTGTCTGATGCCCCTTAGGGCTAATTAGCCCCTTAGATGGGTGATGATGTGTCGTACGACCCTTTGCGCTAATGAGCCCCTTTGATGGGCGATGATGCGTCTAATACACCTTATGGCTAATAAGCCACATGGATGGGGCATGATGTGTCTGACACTCCGTAGGGCTAATGATCCCCTTGGATGGGTGATAATGGTTCTGACGCCACTTTGGGCTAATGAGCCCCTTTGATGGCCGATGATGTGTCCAACGCCCCTTAGGGCTAATGAGCCCCTTTTATTGGCGATGATGTGTCGAACGCACCTTAGCGCTAATGAACCCCTTTAACGGGCGATGATGTGTTGGGTACACCTCAGGGTTAATGAGCCCTTGGATGGGCCATGATGTGTCTGACACCCCTTAGGGCTAATGAGCCCCCTAGATGGGTGATTATGTGTCTGAGGCCTCTTAGGGGTAATGAGCCCCTTGGATGGACGGTGATGTGTCTCACGCCCAAAGGCTTATGGGCCCCTTTGATTGGCGATGATGTGTCTGACGCACCTCAAGGCTAATGAGCCCCTTCGATGGGCCATGATGTGTCGGACACCCCTTGGACAACGATGATGTTTCTCACGCCCCTTATGGCTAATGAGCGCCTTGGATGGGTGATGATGTGTCTTATGCCCCTTATGGCCAATGAGCCCCTTGGATTGGCAATGATGTAACACACACCCCTTAGGTCTAATAGGCCCTTGGATTGGCGATGACGTATTTAACACCCCATAGTAATAATGAACCCCTCTGATTGGTAATAATGTGTCTGACGCCACTTAGGGCTAATGAGCCCCTTTGATGGGCGATGATGTGTCTAACGCCCCTTAGGGTTAATGAGCCCCTTGGACGGGCGATGATGTGTCTCACGCACCTTAGAGCTAATAAGCCCCTTGGATGGGCGATTATGTGTCTGATGCCATTTAGGGCTAATGAGCCCCTTAGATGGGCGATTATGTGTCTGATGCCATTTAATGGGCCCCTTAGCGCTAATTAATGAGCCCCTTTGATGGGATGTGATGCGTCTAATACACCTTAGGGCTAATGAGGCTCCTTGATGGGCGATGATGTGTCTGACACCCCTGAGAACTAATGAGCCCCTTGGATGGGCGATGATGTGTCTGATGCCCCTTAGGGCTAATTAGCCCCTTAGAAGGGCGATGATGTGTCTTACGCCCGTTAGCCCTAATGAGCCCCTTTGATGGGTGATGATGTGTCTAATACACCTCAGGGCTAATGAGCCACTTGGATGGGGCATGATGTGTCTGACACCCCTTAGGGTAATGAGCCCCTTTGATTGGCGATGATGTGTCTGACACTACTTAGAGCTAATGAGCCCCTTGGATAGGTAATAATGTGTCTGACGCCACTTTGGGCTAATGAGCCCGTTCGATGGGCGATGATGCGTCTAATTCCCCTTAGGGCTAATAAGCCCCTTTGATGGGCGATGATGTGTCTGACGCCCCACAAGACTAATGATCCCCTTTGATTGGCGATGATGTGTCTGACACCCCTTAGGGCAATTAAGCCCCTTGGACGGACGATGATGTGTCTCACGCCCCTTATTGCTAATGAGCGCCTTTGATGGGTTATGATGTGTATTATGCCCCTTAAGGCCAATGAGCCCCTTGGATTGGCGATGATGTGTCACACGCCCCTTAGGTCAAATAGGACCCTTGGATTGGCGATGACGTGTCTGACACCCCATAGTGCTAATGAACCCCATGGATGGGTAATAATGTGTCTGACACCCCATAGTGCTAATGAACCCCATGGATTGGCGATGATGTGTCTAACGCCCCTTATGGTTAAAGAGCCCCTTGGATGGGCGAGTATGTGTCTGATGACGGCAAAGGATAATGAGCCCCTTAGATGGGTGATGATGTGTCGTACGCCCCTTAGCGCTAATGAGTCCTATAGATGGTCGATGATGCGTCTAATACACCTCAGGGCTAATGAGCCCCTTGGGTGGGCCATGATGCGTTTTACACCCCTTAGGGCTAATGAGCCCCTTGGATGGGCAATGATGTGTCTGACGCCCCTGAGAACTAATGAGCCCCTTGGATAGGTGATGATGTGTCTGATGCCCCTTAGGGCTAATTAGCCCCTTAGATGGGTGATGATGTGTCGTACGACCCTTTGCGCTAATGAGCCCCTTTGATGGGCGATGATGCGTCTAATACACCTTAGGGCTAATAAGCCACATGGATGGGGCATGATGTGTCTGACACTCCGTAGGGCTAATGATCCCCTTGGATGGGTGATAATGGTTCTGACGCCACTTAGGGCTAATGAGCCCCTTTGATGGCCGATGATGTGTCCAACGCCCCTTAGGGCTAATGAGCCCCTTTTATTGGCGATGATGTGTCGAACGCACCTTAGCGCTAATGAACCCCTTTAACGGGCGATGATGTGTTGGGTACACCTCAGGGTTAATGAGCCCTTGGATGGGCCATGATGTGTCTGACACCCCTTAGGGCTAATGAGCCCCCTAGATGGGTGATTATGTGTCTGAGGCCTCTTAGGGGTAATGAGCCCCTTGGATGGACGGTGATGTGTCTCACGCCCAAAGGCTTATGGGCCCCTTTGATTGGCGATGATGTGTCTGACGCACCTCAAGGCTAATGAGCCCCTTCGATGGGCCATGATGTGTCGGACACCCCTTGGACAACGATGATGTTTCTCACGCCCCTTATGGCTAATGAGCGCCTTGGATGGGTGATGATGTGTCTTATGCCCCTTATGGCCAATGAGCCCCTTGGATTGGCAATGATGTAACACACACCCCTTAGGTCTAATAGGCCCTTGGATTGGCGATGACGTATTTAACACCCCATAGTAATAATGAACCCCTCTGATTGGTAATAATGTGTCTGACGCCACTTAGGGCTAATGAGCCCCTTTGATGGGCGATGATGTGTCTAACGCCCCTTAGGGTTAATGAGCCCCTTGGACGGGCGATGATGTGTCTCACGCACCTTAGAGCTAATAAGCCCCTTGGATGGGCGATTATGTGTCTGATGCCATTTAGGGCTAATGAGCCCCTTAGATGGATTATGTGTCTGATGCCATTTAATGGGCCCCTTAGCGCTAATTAATGAGCCCCTTTGATGGGATGTGATGCGTCTAATACACCTTAGGGCTAATGAGGCTCCTTGATGGGCGATGATGTGTCTGACACCCCTGAGAACTAATGAGCCCCTTGGATGGGCGATGATGTGTCTGATGCCCCTTAGGGCTAATTAGCCCCTTAGAAGGGCGATGATGTGTCTTACGCCCGTTAGCCCTAATGAGCCCCTTTGATGGGTGATGATGTGTCTAATACACCTCAGGGCTAATGAGCCACTTGGATGGGGCATGATGTGTCTGACACCCCTTAGGGTAATGAGCCCCTTTGATTGGCGATGATGTGTCTGACACTACTTAGAGCTAATGAGCCCCTTGGATAGGTAATAATGTGTCTGACGCCACTTTGGGCTAATGAGCCCGTTCGATGGGCGATGATGCGTCTAATTCCCCTTAGGGCTAATAAGCCCCTTTGATGGGCGATGATGTGTCTGACGCCCCACAAGACTAATGATCCCCTTTGATTGGCGATGATGTGTCTGACACCCCTTAGGGCAATTAAGCCCCTTGGACGGACGATGATGTGTCTCACGCCCCTTATTGCTAATGAGCGCCTTTGATGGGTTATGATGTGTATTATGCCCCTTAAGGCCAATGAGCCCCTTGGATTGGCGATGATGTGTCACACGCCCCTTAGGTCAAATAGGACCCTTGGATTGGCGATGACGTGTCTGACACCCCATAGTGCTAATGAACCCCATGGATGGGTAATAATGTGTCTGACACCCCATAGTGCTAATGAACCCCATGGATTGGCGATGATGTGTCTAACGCCCCTTATGGTTAAAGAGCCCCTTGGATGGGCGAGTATGTGTCTGATGACGGCAAAGGATAATGAGCCCCTTAGATGGGTGATGATGTGTCGTACGCCCCTTAGCGCTAATGAGTCCTATAGATGGTCGATGATGCGTCTAATACACCTCAGGGCTAATGAGCCCCTTGGGTGGGCCATGATGCGTTTTACACTCCTTAGGGCTAATGAGCCCCTTGGATGGGCAATGATGTGTCTGACGCCCCTGAGAACTAATGAGCCCCTTGGATAGGTGATGATGTGTCTGATGCCCCTTAGGGCTAATTAGCCCCTTAGATGGGTGATGATGTGTCGTACGACCCTTTGCGCTAATGAGCCCCTTTGATGGGCGATGATGCGTCTAATACACCTTAGGGCTAATAAGCCACATGGATGGGGCATGATGTGTCTGACACTCCGTAGGGCTAATGATCCCCTTGGATGGGTGATAATGGTTCTGACGCCACTTAGGGCTAATGAGCCCCTTTGATGGCCGATGATGTGTCCAACGCCCCTTAGGGCTAATGAGCCCCTTTTATTGGCGATGATGTGTCGAACGCACCTTAGCGCTAATGAACCCCTTTAACGGGCGATGATGTGTTGGGTACACCTCAGGGTTAATGAGCCCTTGGATGGGCCATGATGTGTCTGACACCCCTTAGGGCTAATGAGCCCCCTAGATGGGTGATTATGTGTCTGAGGCCTCTTAGGGCTAATGAGCCCCTTGGATGGACGGTGATGTGTCTCACGCCCAAAGGCTTATGGGCCCCTTTGATTGGCGATGATGTGTCTGACGCACCTCAAGGCTAATGAGCCCCTTCAATGGGCCATGATGTGTCGGACACCCCTTGGACAACGATGATGTTTCTCACGCCCCTTATGGCTAATGAGCGCCTTGGATGGGTGATGATGTGTCTTATGCCCCTTGTGGCCAATGAGCCCCTTGGATTGGCAATGATGTAACACACGCCCCTTAGGTCTAATAGGCCCTTGGATTGGCGATGACGTATTTAACACCCCATAGTAATAATGAACCCCTCTGATGGGTAATAATGTGTCTGACGCCACTTAGGGCTAATGAGCCCCTTTGATGGGCGATGATGTGTCTAACGCCTCTTAGGGTTAATGAGCCCCTTGGACGGGCGATGATGTGTCTCACGCACCTTAGAGCTAATAAGCCCCTTGGATGGGCGATTATGTGTCTGATGCCATTTAGGGCTAATGAGCCCCTTAGATGGGCGATTATGTGTCTGATGCCATTTAATGGGCCCCTTAGCGCTAATTAATGAGCCCCTTTGATGGGATGTGATGCGTCTAATACACCTTAGGGCTAATGAGGCTCCTTGATGGGCGATGATGTGTCTGACACCCCTGAGAACTAATGAGCCCCTTGGATGGGCGATGATGTGTCTGATGCCCCTTAGGGCTAATTAGCCCCTTAGAATGGCGATGATGTGTCTTACGCCCCTTAGCCCTAATGAGCCCCTTTGATGGGTGATGATGTGTCTAATACACCTCAGGGCTAATGAGCCACTTGGATGGGGCATGATGTGTCTGACACCCCTTAGGGTAATGAGCCCCTTTGATTGGCGATGATGTGTCTGACACTACTTAGAGCTAATGAGCCCCTTGGATAGGTAATAATGTGTCTGACGCCACTTTGGGCTAATGAGCCCGTTCGATGGGCGATGATGCGTCTAATTCCCCTTAGGGCTAATAAGCCCCTTTGATGGGCGATGATGTGTCTGACGCCCCACAAGACTAATGATCCCCTTTGATTGGCGATGATGTGTCTGACACCCCTTAGGGCAATTAAGCCCCTTGGACGGACGATGATGTGTCTCACGCCCCTTATTGCTAATGAGCGCCTTTGATGGGTTATGATGTGTATTATGCCCCTTAAGGCCAATGAGCCCCTTGGATTGGCGATGATATGTCACACGCCCCTTAGGTCAAATAGGACCCTTGGATTGGCGATGACGTGTCTGACACCCCATAGTGCTAATGAACCCCATGGATGGGTAATAATGTGTCTGACACCCCATAGTGCTAATGAACCCCATGGATTGGCGATGATGTGTCTAACGCCCCTTATGGTTAAAGAGCCCCTTGGATGGGCGAGTATGTGTCTGATGACGGCAAAGGATAATGAGCCCCTTAGATGGGTGATGATGTGTCGTACGCCCCTTAGCGCTAATGAGTCCTATAGATGGTCGATGATGCGTCTAATACACCTCAGGGCTAATGAGCCCCTTGGGTGGGCCATGATGCGTTTTACACCCCTTAGGGCTAATGAGCCCCTTGGATGGGCAATGATGTGTCTGACGCCCCTGAGAACTAATGAGCCCCTTGGATAGGTGATGATGTGTCTGATGCCCCTTAGGGCTAATTAGCCCCTTAGATGGGTGATGATGTGTCGTACGACCCTTTGCGCTAATGAGCCCCTTTGATGGGCGATGATGCGTCTAATACACCTTAGGGCTAATAAGCCACATGGATGGGGCATGATGTGTCTGACACTCCGTAGGGCTAATGATCCCCTTGGATGGGTGATAATGGTTCTGACGCCACTTAGGGCTAATGAGCCCCTTTGATGGCCGATGATGTGTCCAACGCCCCTTAGGGCTAATGAGCCCCTTTTATTGGCGATGATGTGTCGAACGCACCTTAGCGCTAATGAACCCCTTTAACGGGCGATGATGTGTTGGGTACACCTCAGGGTTAATGAGCCCTTGGATGGGCCATGATGTGTCTGACACCCCTTAGGGCTAATGAGCCCCCTAGATGGGTGATTATGTGTCTGAGGCCTCTTAGGGCTAATGAGCCCCTTGGATGGACGGTGATGTGTCTCACGCCCAAAGGCTTATGGGCCCCTTTGATTGGCGATGATGTGTCTGACGCACCTCAAGGCTAATGAGCCCCTTCGATGGGCCATGATGTGTCGGACACCCCTTGGACAACGATGATGTTTCTCACGCCCCTTATGGCTAATGAGCGCCTTGGATGGGTGATGATGTGTCTTATGCCCCTTGTGGCCAATGAGCCCCTTGGATTGGCAATGATGTAACACACGCCCCTTAGGTCTAATAGGCCCTTGGATTGGCGATGACGTATTTAACACCCCATAGTAATAATGAACCCCTCTGATGGGTAATAATGTGTCTGACGCCACTTAGGGCTAATGAGCCCCTTTGATGGGCGATGATGTGTCTAACGCCTCTTAGGGTTAATGAGCCCCTTGGACGGGCGATGATGTGTCTCACGCACCTTAGAGCTAATAAGCCCCTTGGATGGGCGATTATGTGTCTGATGCCATTTAGGGCTAATGAGCCCCTTAGATGGGCGATTATGTGTCTGATGCCATTTAATGGGCCCCTTAGCGCTAATTAATGAGCCCCTTTGATGGGATGTGATGCGTCTAATACACCTTAGGGCTAATGAGGCTCCTTGATGGGCGATGATGTGTCTGACACCCCTGAGAACTAATGAGCCCCTTGGATGGGCGATGATGTGTCTGATGCCCCTTAGGGCTAATTAGCCCCTTAGAATGGCGATGATGTGTCTTACGCCCCTTAGCCCTAATGAGCCCCTTTGATGGGTGATGATGTGTCTAATACACCTCAGGGCTAATGAGCCACTTGGATGGGGCATGATGTGTCTGACACCCCTTAGGGTAATGAGCCCCTTTGATTGGCGATGATGTGTCTGACACTACTTAGAGCTAATGAGCCCCTTGGATAGGTAATAATGTGTCTGACGCCACTTTGGGCTAATGAGCCCGTTCGATGGGCGATGATGCGTCTAATTCCCCTTAGGGCTAATAAGCCCCTTTGATGGGCGATGATGTGTCTGACGCCCCACAAGACTAATGATCCCCTTTGATTGGCGATGATGTGTCTGACACCCCTTAGGGCAATTAAGCCCCTTGGACGGACGATGATGTGTCTCACGCCCCTTATTGCTAATGAGCGCCTTTGATGGGTTATGATGTGTATTATGCCCCTTAAGGCCAATGAGCCCCTTGGATTGGCGATGATATGTCACACGCCCCTTAGGTCAAATAGGACCCTTGGATTGGCGATGACGTGTCTGACACCCCATAGTGCTAATGAACCCCATGGATGGGTAATAATGTGTCTGACACCCCATAGTGCTAATGAACCCCATGGATTGGCGATGATGTGTCTAACGCCCCTTATGGTTAAAGAGCCCCTTGGATGGGCGAGTATGTGTCTGATGACGGCAAAGGATAATGAGCCCCTTAGATGGGTGATGATGTGTCGTACGCCCCTTAGCGCTAATGAGTCCTATAGATGGTCGATGATGCGTCTAATACACCTCAGGGCTAATGAGCCCCTTGGGTGGGCCATGATGCGTTTTACACCCCTTAGGGCTAATGAGCCCCTTGGATGGGCAATGATGTGTCTGACGCCCCTGAGAACTAATGAGCCCCTTGGATAGGTGATGATGTGTCTGATGCCCCTTAGGGCTAATTAGCCCCTTAGATGGGTGATGATGTGTCGTACGACCCTTTGCGCTAATGAGCCCCTTTGATGGGCGATGATGCGTCTAATACACCTTAGGGCTAATAAGCCACATGGATGGGGCATGATGTGTCTGACACTCCGTAGGGCTAATGATCCCCTTGGATGGGTGATAATGGTTCTGACGCCACTTAGGGCTAATGAGCCCCTTTGATGGCCGATGATGTGTCCAACGCCCCTTAGGGCTAATGAGCCCCTTTTATTGGCGATGATGTGTCGAACGCACCTTAGCGCTAATGAACCCCTTTAACGGGCGATGATGTGTTGGGTACACCTCAGGGTTAATGAGCCCTTGGATGGGCCATGATGTGTCTGACACCCCTTAGGGCTAATGAGCCCCCTAGATGGGTGATTATGTGTCTGAGGCCTCTTAGGGCTAATGAGCCCCTTGGATGGACGGTGATGTGTCTCACGCCCAAAGGCTTATGGGCCCCTTTGATTGGCGATGATGTGTCTGACGCACCTCAAGGCTAATGAGCCCCTTCGATGGGCCATGATGTGTCGGACACCCCTTGGACAACGATGATGTTTCTCACGCCCCTTATGGCTAATGAGCGCCTTGGATGGGTGATGATGTGTCTTATGCCCCTTGTGGCCAATGAGCCCCTTGGATTGGCAATGATGTAACACACGCCCCTTAGGTCTAATAGGCCCTTGGATTGGCGATGACGTATTTAACACCCCATAGTAATAATGAACCCCTCTGATGGGTAATAATGTGTCTGACGCCACTTAGGGCTAATGAGCCCCTTTGATGGGCGATGATGTGTCTAACGCCTCTTAGGGTTAATGAGCCCCTTGGACGGGCGATGATGTGTCTCACGCACCTTAGAGCTAATAAGCCCCTTGGATGGGCGATTATGTGTCTGATGCCATTTAGGGCTAATGAGCCCCTTAGATGGGCGATTATGTGTCTGATGCCATTTAATGGGCCCCTTAGCGCTAATTAATGAGCCCCTTTGATGGGATGTGATGCGTCTAATACACCTTAGGGCTAATGAGGCTCCTTGATGGGCGATGATGTGTCTGACACCCCTGAGAACTAATGAGCCCCTTGGATGGGCGATGATGTGTCTGATGCCCCTTAGGGCTAATTAGCCCCTTAGAATGGCGATGATGTGTCTTACGCCCCTTAGCCCTAATGAGCCCCTTTGATGGGTGATGATGTGTCTAATACACCTCAGGGCTAATGAGCCACTTGGATGGGGCATGATGTGTCTGACACCCCTTAGGGTAATGAGCCCCTTTGATTGGCGATGATGTGTCTGACACTACTTAGAGCTAATGAGCCCCTTGGATAGGTAATAATGTGTCTGACGCCACTTTGGGCTAATGAGCCCGTTCGATGGGCGATGATGCGTCTAATTCCCCTTAGGGCTAATAAGCCCCTTTGATGGGCGATGATGTGTCTGACGCCCCACAAGACTAATGATCCCCTTTGATTGGCGATGATGTGTCTGACACCCCTTAGGGCAATTAAGCCCCTTGGACGGACGATGATGTGTCTCACGCCCCTTATTGCTAATGAGCGCCTTTGATGGGTTATGATGTGTATTATGCCCCTTAAGGCCAATGAGCCCCTTGGATTGGCGATGATGTGTCACACGCCCCTTAGGTCAAATAGGACCCTTGGATTGGCGATGACGTGTTTGACACCCCATAGTGCTAATGAACCCCATGGATGGGTAATAATGTGTCTGACACCCCATAGTGCTAATGAACCCCATGGATTGGCGATGATGTGTCTAACGCCCCTTATGGTTAAAGAGCCCCTTGGATGGGCGAGTATGTGTCTGATGACGGCAAAGGATAATGAGCCCCTTAGATGGGTGATGATGTGTCGTACGCCCCTTAGCGCTAATGAGTCCTATAGATGGTCGATGATGCGTCTAATACACCTCAGGGCTAATGAGCCCCTTGGGTGGGCCATGATGCGTTTTACACCCCTTAGGGCTAATGAGCCCCTTGGATGGGCAATGATGTGTCTGACGCCCCTGAGAACTAATGAGCCCCTTGGATAGGTGATGATGTGTCTGATGCCCCTTAGGGCTAATTAGCCCCTTAGATGGGTGATGATGTGTCGTACGACCCTTTGCGCTAATGAGCCCCTTTGATGGGCGATGATGCGTCTAATACACCTTAGGGCTAATAAGCCACATGGATGGGGCATGATGTGTCTGACACTCCGTAGGGCTAATGATCCCCTTGGATGGGTGATAATGGTTCTGACGCCACTTAGGGCTAATGAGCCCCTTTGATGGCCGATGATGTGTCCAACGCCCCTTAGGGCTAATGAGCCCCTTTTATTGGCGATGATGTGTCGAACGCACCTTAGCGCTAATGAACCCCTTTAACGGGCGATGATGTGTTGGGTACACCTCAGGGTTAATGAGCCCTTGGATGGGCCATGATGTGTCTGACACCCCTTAGGGCTAATGAGCCCCCTAGATGGGTGATTATGTGTCTGAGGCCTCTTAGGGCTAATGAGCCCCTTGGATGGACGGTGATGTGTCTCACGCCCAAAGGCTTATGGGCCCCTTTGATTGGCGATGATGTGTCTGACGCACCTCAAGGCTAATGAGCCCCTTCGATGGGCCATGATGTGTCGGACACCCCTTGGACAACGATGATGTTTCTCACGCCCCTTATGGCTAATGAGCGCCTTGGATGGGTGATGATGTGTCTTATGCCCCTTATGGCCAATGAGCCCCTTGGATTGGCAATGATGTAACACACGCCCCTTAGGTCTAATAGGCCCTTGGATTGGCGATGACGTATTTAACACCCCATAGTAATAATGAACCCCTCTGATGGGTAATAATGTGTCTAACGCCACTTAGGGCTAATGAGCCCCTTTGATGGGCGATGATGTGTCTAACGCCCCTTAGGGTTAATGAGCCCCTTGGACGGGTGATGATGTGTCTCACGCACCTTAGAGCTAATAAGCCCCTTGGATGGGCGATTATGTGTCTGATGCCATTTAGGGCTAATGAGCCCCTTAGATGGGCGATTATGTGTCTGATGCCATTTAATGGGCCCCTTAGCGCTAATTAATGAGCCCCTTTGATGGGATGTGATGCGTCTAATACACCTTAGGGCTAATGAGGCTCCTTGATGGGCGATGATGTGTCTGACACCCCTGAGAACTAATGAGCCCCTTGGATGGGCGATGATGTGTCTGATGCCCCTTAGGGCTAATTAGCCCCTTAGAAGGGCGATGATGTGTCTTACGCCCCTTAGCCCTAATGAGCCCCTTTGATGGGTGATGATGTGTCTAATACACCTCAGGGCTAATGAGCCACTTGGATGGGGCATGATGTGTCTGACACCCCTTAGGGTAATGAGCCCCTTTGATTGGCGATGATGTGTCTGACACTACTTAGAGCTAATGAGCCCCTTGGATAGGTAATAATGTGTCTGACGCCACTTTGGGCTAATGAGCCCGTTCGATGGGCGATGATGCGTCTAATTCCCCTTAGGGCTAATAAGCCCCTTTGATGGGCGATGATGTGTCTGACGCCCCACAAGACTAATGATCCCCTTTGATTGGCGATGATGTGTCTGACACCCCTTAGAGCTAATGAGACCCTTGGATGGGTAATAATGTATCTAACACCCCTTAGTGCTAATGATCCCCTTTGATGGGCGATTGTGCGTCTAATTCCCCTTAGGGCTAATGAGCCCCTTGGATGGGCAATGATGTGTCGAATGCACCTTAGCGCTAATGAACCCCTTTAATGGGCGATGATGTGTTGGACACACCTCAGGGTTAATAAGCCCCTTGGATGGGCCATGATGTGAGTAACACCCGTTAGGGTTAATGAGCCCCTTGGATGGGTGATTATGTGTCCGACGCCCCTTAGGGCTAATAAGGCTCTTTCATGGGCGGTGATGTGTCTCACGCCAAAAGGGCTAATGGGCCCCTTGGGTTGGCGATGATGTGTCTCACGCACCTCAGGGCTAATGAGCCCCTTCCATGGGCCATGATGTGTCTGACGCCCCATAAGGCTAATAAGACCCTTGGAGAGGCAATGATGAGTCTAACAACCCTTAGGGCTAATGAGCCCCTTGGATGGGCTATGATATGTCTTACATCCCTTAGGGCAATTGAGCCCCTTGGACGGGCGATGATGTGTCTCACGCCCCTTAGGGCTAATGAGCCCCTTGGATTGGCGATGATGTGTCTCACGCCCCTTAGAGCTTATGAGCCCCTTGGATGGGTAAAAATGTGTCTGACACAACTTTGGGCTAATGAGCCCCTTCGACGGGCGATGATGCGTCTAATTCCCCTTAGGGCTAATGAGCCACTTGGATGGGCGATGATGTGTCTAACGCCCCTTAGCGCTAATGAACCCCTTTAATGGGCGATGACGTGTTGGACACACCTTAGGGTTAATAAGCCCCTTGGATGGGCCATGATGTGTGTGACACCCCTTAGGGCTAATGAGCCCCTTGGATGGGTGATTATGTGTCTGACGCCCCTTAGGGCTAATAACCCTCTTTCATGGGCGGTGATGTGTCTCACGCCCAAAGGGCTAATGGGACCCTTGGTTTGGCGATGATGTGTCTCACGCACCTCAGGGCTAATGAGCCCCTTCCATGGGCCATGATGTGTATGACGCCCCATAAGGCTAATAAGACCCTTGGAGTGGCAATGATGAGTCTAACACCCCTTAGGGCTAATGAGCCCCTTGGATGGGCTATGATATGCCTGACACCCTTTAGGGCAATTGAGCCCCTTGGACGGGCGATGATGTGTCTCACGCCCCTTAGGGCTAATGAGCGCCTTGGTTGGGCGATGATGTATCTAATGCCCCTTAAGGCCAATGAGCCCCTTGGATTGGCGATGATGTGTCTCACGCCCCTTAGGTCTAATAGACCCCTTGGATTAGCGATGATGTGTCTGGCACCCCATAGGGCTAATGAGCCCCTTGGATGGGTAATAATGTGTCTGACGCCAGTTAGGGCTAATGAGCCCCTTTGATGGGCGATGATGTGTCGAACGCCGCTTAGGGATAATGAGCCACTTGAATGGGCATTGATGTGTCTCATGCACCTTAGGGCTAATGAGCCCCTTAGATGGTCGATAAAGTGTCTGACGCCTTAGGGCTAATGAGCTCCTTGGATTGGCAATGATGTGTCAGATGCGTCTTAGGGCTAATGATCCCCTTGGTTGGGTGATAATGTGTTTGACGCCACTTAGGGCAAATGAACCCCTTTAATGGGCGATGATGTGTCTGACGCCCCTTAGGGATAATGAGTTGCTTTGGATGGGCGATAATGTGTCTCACCCCCCTTAGGGCTAATGAGTCCCTTGGATGGGCGATGGTGTGTCTGATGCCCCTTAGGGCTAATGAGCCCCTTAGATGGTGGATGATGTGTATGACGCCCCTTAGCGCTAACAATCCCCTTAGATGGGCCATGATTTATATGACACCCCTTAGGGCTAATGAGCCGCTTGGATGGGCGATGATGTATCTGACGCCCATGAGGGCTAATGAGCCCCTTGGATGGGCGATGTTGTGTCTTACACCCCTCAGGGCTAATGAGCCCCTTTAATGGGCGGTGATGCGTCTAATACACCTCAGGGCTAATGAGCCTCTTTGATGGGCGATGATGTGTCTGACGCCCCTGAGAACTAATGAGCCCCTTGGATGGGCGATGATGTGTCTAATGCTCCTTATGGCTAATTAGTCCCTTAGATAGGAGATGATGTGTCATACGCCCCTAAGCGCTAATAAGTCCCTTTGATGGTGATGATGCGTCTAATACACCTCAAGGCTTATGAGCCACTTGGATAGGGCATGATGTGTCTGACACCCCTTAGGGCTAATGATCCCCTTGGATGGGTGATAATGTGTCTGACGCCACTTAGGGCTAATGAGCCCCTTTGATGGCCGATGATGTGTCTGACGCCCCCTAGGTCTAATGAGCCCCTTTGATTGGCGATGATGTGTCTGAAACCCCTTAGAACTAATGAGCCTCTTGGATGGGTAATAATGTGTCTGACGCCACTTTGGGCTAATGAGCCCCTTTGATGGGCGATAGTGCGTCTAATTCCCCTTAGGGCTAACGAGCCCCTTGGATAGGCGATGATGTGTTGAACGCCCCTTAGCGCTAATGAACCTCTTTAATGGGCGATGATGTGTTGGACACACCACAGGGTTAATGAGCCCCTTGGATGGGCCATGATTTGTTTGACACCCCTTACGGCTAATGAGCTCGTTGGATGGGTGATTATGTATCTCACGCCCCTTAGGGCTAATGAGCGCCATGGATAGGCGATAATGTGTCTGATGCCTCTTAAGGCTAATGAGACCCTTGGATTAGCGATGATGTGTCTGACACCCCCATAGTTTTAATGACCCCCTTGGATGGGTAATAATGTGTTTAACGCCACTTAAGGCTAATGAGCCCCTTTGATGGGCGATGATGTGCCTAACGCCCCTTAGGGCTAATGAGCCCCTTGGATGGGCCATGATGCGTTTGACACCCCCCTAGGGCTAATGAGCCCCTTGGATGGGCGATGATGTGTCTGATGCCCCTGAGAACTAATGAACCCATTGGATGGGCGATGATGTGCCTGACACCCCTTAGTGCTTATTAGCCCCTTCGATGGGCGATGATGTGTCGTACGCCCCTTAGCGCTAATGAGTCCCTTTGATGGGCGATGATGCGTCTAATACACCTTAGGGCTGATGAGCCACTTGGATGGGCAATAATGTGTCTAACGCCACTTAGGGTTGATGAGCCCCTTTTATGGGCGATGATGTGTCTAACGCCCCTTAGGGTTAATGAGCCCCTTGGATGGGCGATGATGTGTCTCACGCACCTTAGGGCAAATGAGCCCCTCAAATGGGCGATTATGTGTCTGATGCCATTTAGGGCTAATGAGCCCCTTAGATGGGTGATGATGTGTCGTACACCCCTTAACGCTAATGAGTCCCATAGATGGGCGATGATGCGTCTAATACACCTTAGGACTAATGAGCCCCTTGGATGGGCCATGATGCGTCTAACGCCCCTTAGGGTTAATGAGCCCCTTGGATGGGCGATGATGTGTCTCACGCACCTTAAGGCTAATGAGCCCTTTGGATGGGCAATTATGTGTCTGATGCCATTTAGGACTAATGAGCCCCTTTGATGGGCAATGATGTGTCGTACGCCCCTTAACGCTAATGAGTCCCTTAGATGGGCGATGATGCGTCTAATACATCTCAGAGCTAATGAGCCCCTTGGATGGGCCATGATGCGTTCGAAACCCCTTAGGGCTAATGAGCTCCTTTGATGGGCGATGATGTGTCGTACGACCCTTTGCGCTAATGAGCCCCTTTGATGGGCGATGATGCGTCTAATATACCTCAGGGCTAATAAGCCACATGGATGGGGCATGATGTGTCTGACACCCCTTAGGGCTAATGATCCCCTTGGATGGGTGATAATGTGTCTGATGCCACTTAGGGCTAATGAGCCCCTTTGGTGGTCGATGATGTGTGTGACGCCCCTTAGGTCTAATGAGCCCCTTTGATTGGCGATGATGTGTCTGACACCCCTTAGAACTAATGAGCCCCTTGGATGGGTAATAATGTGTCTGACGCCACTTTGGGCTAATGAGCCCCTTTGATGGGCGATGGTGCGTCTAATTCCCCTTGGGGCTAATGAGCCCCTTGGATGGGCGATTATGTGTCTGATGCCATTTAGGGCTAACGAGCCCCTTAGATGGGCGATTATGTGTCTGATGCCATTTAATGGGCCCCTTAGCGCTAATTAATGAGCCCCTTTGATGGGATGTGATGCGTCTAATACACCTTAGGGCTAATGAGGCTCCTTGATGGGCGATGATGTGTCTGACACCCCTGAGAACTAATGAGCCCCTTGGATGGGCGATGATGTGTCTGATGCCCCTTAGGGCTAATTAGCCCCTTAGAAGGGCGATGATGTGTCTTACGCCCCTTAGCCCTAATGAGCCCCTTTGATGGGTGATGATGTGTCTAATACACCTCAGGGCTAATGAGCCACTTGGATGGGGCATGATGTGTCTGACACCCCTTAGGGTAATGAGCCCCTTTGATTGGCGATGATGTGTCTAACACTACTTAGAGCTAATGAGCCCCTTGGATAGGTAATAATGTGTCTGACGCCACTTTGGGCTAATGAGCCCGTTCGATGGGCGATGATGCGTCTAATTCCCCTTAGGGCTAATAAGCCCCTTTGATGGGCGATGATGTGTCTAACGCCCCACAAGACTAATGATCCCCTTTGATTGGCGATGATGTGTCTGACACCCCTTAGAGCTAATGAGACCCTTTGATGGGTAATAATGTATCTAACACCCCTTAGTGCTAATGATCCCCTTTGATGGGCGATTGTGCGTCTAATTCCCCTTAGGGCTAATGAGCCCCTTGGATGGGCAATGATGTGTCGAATGCACCTTAGCGCTAATGAACCCCTTTAATGGGCGATGATGTGTTGGACACACCTCAGGGTTAATAAGCCCCTTGGATGGGCCATGATGTGAGTAACACCCGTTAGGGTTAATGAGCCCCTTGGATGGGTGATTATGTGTCCGACGCCCCTTAGGGCTAATAAGGCTCTTTCATGGGCGGTGATGTGTCTCACGCCAAAAGGGCTAATGGGCCCCTTGGGTTGGCGATGATGTGTCTCACGCACCTCAGGGCTAATGAGCCCCTTCCATGGGCCATGATGTGTCTGACGCCCCATAAGGCTAATAAGACCCTTGGAGAGGCAATGATGAGTCTAACAACCCTTAGGGCTAATGAGCCCCTTGGATGGGCTATGATATGTCTTACATCCCTTAGGGCAATTGAGCCCCTTGGACGGGCGATGATGTGTCTCACGCCCCTTAGGGCTAATGAGCCCCTTGGATTGGCGATGATGTGTCTCACGCCCCTTAGAGCTAATGAGCCCCTTGGATGGGTAAAAATGTGTCTGACACAACTTTGGGCTAATGAGCCCCTTCGACGGGCGATGATGCGTCTAATTCCCCTCAGGGCTAATGAGCCACTTGGATGGGCGATGATGTGTCTAACGCCCCTTAGCGCTAATGAACCCCTTTAATGGGCGATGACGTGTTGGACACACCTTAGGGTTAATAAGCCCCTTGGATGGGCCATGATGTGTGTGACACCCCTTAGGGCTAATGAGCCCCTTGGATGGGTGATTATGTGTCTGACGCCCCTTAGGGCTAATAACCCTCTTTCATGGGCGGTGATGTGTCTCACGCCCAAAGGGCTAATGGGACCCTTGGTTTGGCGATGATGTGTCTCACGCACCTCAGGGCTAATGAGCCCCTTCCATGGGCCATGATGTGTATGACGCCCCATAAGGCTAATAAGACCCTTGGAGTGGCAATGATGAGTCTAACACCCCTTAGGGCTAATGAGCCCCTTGGATGGGCTATGATATGCCTGACACCCTTTAGGGCAATTGAGCCCCTTGGACGGGCGATGATGTGGTCTCACGCCCCTTAGGGCTAATGAGCGCCTTGGTTGGGCGATGATGTATCTAATGCCCCTTAAGGCCAATGAGCCCCTTGGATTGGCGATGATGTGTCTCACGCCCCTTAGGTCTAATAGACCCCTTGGATTAGCGATGATGTGTCTGGCACCCCATAGGGCTAATGAGCCCCTTGGATGGGTAATAATGTGTCTGACGCCAGTTAGGGCTAATGAGCCCCTTTGATGGGCGATGATGTGTCGAACGCCGCTTAGGGATAATGAGCCACTTGAATGGGCATTGATGTGTCTCATGCACCTTAGGGCTAATGAGCCCCTTAGATGGTCGATAAAGTGTCTGACGCCTTAGGGCTAATGAGCTCCTTGGATTGGCAATGATGTGTCAGATGCGTCTTAGGGCTAATGATCCCCTTGGTTGGGTGATAATGTGTTTGACGCCACTTAGGGCAAATGAACCCCTTTAATGGGCGATGATGTGTCTGACGCCCCTTAGGGATAATGAGTTGCTTGGATGGGCGATAATGTGTCTCACCCCCCTTAGGGCTAATGAGTCCCTTGGATGGGCGATGGTGTGTCTGATGCCCCTTAGGGCTAATGAGCCCCTTAGATGGTGGATGATGTGTATGACGCCCCTTAGCGCTAACAATCCCCTTAGATGGGCCATGATTTATATGACACCCCTTAGGGCTAATGAGCCGCTTGGATGGGCGATGATGTATCTGACGCCCATGAGGGCTAATGAGCCCCTTGGATGGGCGATGTTGTGTCTTACACCCCTCAGGGCTAATGAGCCCCTTTAATGGGCGGTGATGCGTCTAATACACCTCAGGGCTAATGAGCCTCTTTGATGGGCGATGATGTGTCTGACGCCCCTGAGAACTAATGAGCCCCTTGGATGGGCGATGATGTGTCTAACGCTCCTTATGGCTAATTAGTCCCTTAGATAGGAGATGATGTGTCATACGCCCCTAAGCGCTAATAAGTCCCTTTGATGGTGATGATGCGTCTAATACACCTCAAGGCTTATGAGCCACTTGGATAGGGCATGATGTGTCTGACACCCCTTAGGGCTAATGATCCCCTTGGATGGGTGATAATGTGTCTGACGCCACTTAGGGCTAATGAGCCCCTTTGATGGCCGATGATGTGTCTGTCGCCCCCTAGGTCTAATGAGCCCCTTTGATTGGCGATGATGTGTCTGACACCCCTTAGAACTAATGAGCCTCTTGGATGGGTAATAATGTGTCTGACGCCACTTAGGGCTAATGAGCCCCTTTGATGGGCGATGGTGCGTCTAATTCCCCTTAGGGCTAACGAGCCCCTTGGATAGGCGATGATGTGTTGAACGCCCCTTAGCGCTAATGAACCTCTTTAATGGGCGATGATGTGTTGGACACACCACAGGGTTAATGAGCCCCTTGGATGGGCCATGATTTGTTTGACACCCCTTACGGCTAATGAGCTCGTTGGATGGGTGATTATGTATCTCACGCCCTTTAGGGCTAATGAGCGCCATGGATAGGCGATAATGTGTCTGATGCCTCTTAAGGCTAATGAGACCCTTGGATTAGCGATGATGTGTCTGACACCCCCATAGTTTTAATGACCCCCTTGGATGGGTAATAATGTGTTTAACGCCACTTAAGGCTAATGAGCCCCTTTGATGGGCGATGATGTGCCTAACGCCCCTTAGGGCTAATGAGCCCCTTGGATGGGCCATGATGCGTTTGACACCCCCCTAGGGCTAATGAGCCCCTTGGATGGGCGATGATGTGTCTGATGCCCCTGAGAACTAATGAACCCATTGGATGGGCGATGATGTGCCTGACACCCCTTAGTGCTTATTAGCCCCTTCGATGGGCGATGATGTGTCGTACGCCCCTTAGCGCTAATGAGTCCCTTTGATGGGCGATGATGCGTCTAATACACCTTAGGGCTGATGAGCCACTTGGATGGGCAATAATGTGTCTAACGCCACTTAGGGTTGATGAGCCCCTTTTATGGGCGATGATGTGTCTAACGCCCCTTAGGGTTAATGAGCCCCTTGGATGGGCGATGATGTGTCTCACGCACCTTAGGGCTAATGAGCCCCTCAAATGGGCGATTATGTGTCTGATGCCATTTAGGGCTAATGAGCCCCTTAGATGGGTGATGATGTGTCGTACGCCCCTTAACGCTAATGAGTCCCATAGATGGGCGATGATGCGTCTAATACACCTTAGGACTAATGAGCCCCTTGGATGGGCCATGATGCGTCTAACGCCCCTTAGGGTTAATGAGCCCCTTGGATGGGCGATGATGTGTCTCACGCACCTTAAGGCTAATGAGCCCTTTGGATGGGCAATTATGTGTCTGATGCCATTTAGGACTAAAAAGCCCCTTTGATGGGCAATGATGTGTCGTACGCCCCTTAACGCTAATGAGTCCCTTAGATGGGCGATGATGCGTCTAATACATCTCAGAGCTAATGAGCCCCTTGGATGGGCCATGATGCGTTCGAAACCCCTTAGGGATAATGAGCCCCTTTGATGGGCGATGATGTGTTTGACACCCTTGAGAACTAATGTGTTCCTTGGATGGGCGATGATGTGTCAGATGCCCCTAAAGGCTAATTAGCCCCTTAGATGGGAGATGATGTATCGTACGCCCCTTAGCGCTAATTAATGAGCCCCTTTGATGGGCGGTGATGCGTCTAATACACCTCAGGGCTAATGAGCCTCTTTGATGGGAGATGATGTGTCTGACGCCCCTGAGAACTAATGAGCCCCTTGGATGGGCGATGATGTGTCTAATGCTCCTTATGGCTAATTAGTCCCTTAGATAGGAGATGATGTGTCATACGCCCCTAAGCGCTAATAAGTCCCTTTGATGGTGATGATGCGTCTAATACACCTCAAGGCTTATGAGCCACTTGGATAGGGCATGATGTGTCTGACACCCCTTAGGGCTAATGATCCCCTTGGATGGGTGATAATGTGTCTGACGCCACTTAGGGCTAATGAGCTCCTTTGATGGTCGATGATGTGTGTGACGCCCCTTAGGTCTAATGAGCCCCTTTGATTGGCGATGATGTGTCTGCAACCCCTTAGAACTAATGAGCCCTTGGATGGGTAATAATGTGGTTTGACGCCACTTTGGGCTAATGAGCCCCTTTGATGGCGATGGTGCGTCTAATTCCCCTTAGGGCTAATGAGCCCCTTGGATGGGCGATGATGTGTCGAACGCCCCTTAGCGCTATGAACCCCTTTAATGGGCGATGATGTGTTGGACACACTTCAGGGTTAATGAGCCCTTGGATGGCCATGATTTGTCTCACACCCCTTAGGTCTAATGAGCCCGTTGGATGGGTGATTATGTATCTGACGCCACTTAGGGCTAATGAGCCCCTTGGATGGGCGGTGATGTGTCTCAGTGCCTAAAGGGCAAATGGGCACCT
>CM068278.1:26084561-26117666 GCA_034703905.1 Chenopodium berlandieri | reverse complement strand
GATTATGTGTCTGACGCCCCTTAGGGCAATTAAGCCCCTTGGACGGGCGATGATGTGTCTCACGCCCCATAGACTAATGAGCGCATTGGATGGACAATGATGTGTCTGATGCCCCTTTAGCTAATGAGCCCTCGGATGGGAGATGATGTGTCTGATACCCCTTAGAGCTAATAAGCCCATTAGAGGGGTTGTTGATGTGTATGACGCCCGTTAGAGCTTATGAGCCCCTTGATGGGCGATGATGTGGTCTGACACACCTCAAGGCTAATGAGTCCCTTAGATGGGCCATGATGTGTCTGACACCCATTTGGGCTAATGAGCCGATTGGATGGGCGATGATGTGTCTAACGCCCCTGAGGGCTAATGAGCCCCTTGGATGGGCGATTATGGGTTTACACCTCTAGGGCTAATGAGCCCCTTGGATGGGCCATTATGTGTCTCACGCCCCTTAGGGCTAATGAGCCCTTTGGATGGGCAATGATGTGTTTGAGTGTCTTAGAGGCTAATGAGCCCATTAGATGGGTAATAATGTGTTTGACGCAACTTAGGGCTAATGAGACCCTTTGATGGGCGATGATGTGTCTAACGCCCCTTAGGGCTAATGAGCCCCTTGGATGGGCGATGATGTGTCTCACGCCCCACAGGACTAATGAGTCCTATGATGGGCGATGATGTGTCTGATGCCCCTTAGGCCTAATGAGCCTCTTAGATGGGCGATGATTTGTCTGACGCCCCTTAGCGCTAATGACCCCTTGGATAAGCGATGATGTGTTAGACACCCCTTAGGGCTATTGAGTCGCTTGGATGGGCGATGATGTGTCTGACAATCCATAGGGCTAATGAGCCCCTTGGATGGGTAATAATGTACCAGATGCCACTTAGGGCTAATGAGCCCCTATGATGGGACATGATGTCTCTCACGCCCCTTAGAGGCTAATAGACCCCTTTGATAAGCGATGATGTGTCTAACACCCCTTTGGGCTAATGAGCCCCTTGGATTGGTAAAAATGTGTATGACGCCACTTAGGGCTAATGAGCCCGTTTGTTGGGTGATGATGTGTCTGACACACCTCAGGGCTAATGAGCCCCTTAGATGGGTGATGATGGGTCTGACGCCCCTGAGGGCTAATGAGCCCCTTGGATGGATGATGATGGGTCTTACACCCCTTAGGGCTAATGAGCCCCTTGGATGGGCGATGATGTGTCTCACGTCCCTTAGGGCTAATGAGCCCCTTGGATGGGAGAAGATGTGTCTGACGCAGGTTAGAGCTAATGAGCCCCTTTTATGGGCGATGATTTGTCTTACACACCTCAGGCCTAATGAGACCCTTGGATGGGTCATGATGTGTCTGACACCCATTAGAACTAATGAGCTGCATGGATGGGCGATGATGTGTCTGACGCCCTGAGGGCTAATGAGCCTCTTAGATGGGCGATAATGTGTCTTACACCCCTCAAGGCTAATGAGCCCCTAGGTTGGGCGATAATGTGTCTGACGGCCCTTAAGGAAATTGAGCCCCTTGGACGAGCGATGACTTGTTACACGCCCCTTAGGGATAATGAGCGCATTGGATGGGCGATTGTGTGTCTGATGCCCCTTAAGGCTAATGAGCACCTTGGATTGGCGATGATGTGTCTCACGCCCCTTAAGGCTAATAGGCCCTTATTATTGGCGATGATGTGTCTGAAACCCCAAAGGGCTAATGAGCCCTTTGGATGGGTAATAATGTCTATGAAGCCACTTAGGGCTAATATGCCCCTTTGATGGGCGATGATGTGTCTGACGCTCCTTAGGGCTAATGAGCCCCTTGGATGGTCGATGATGTGTCTCACACCGCACAGGGCTAATGAGTCCCTTTGATGGGCGATGATGTGTCAGATGCCCCTTAGGGCTAATGAGCCTCTTAGATGGGCGATGATTTGTCTGACGCCCCTTAGCGCCAATGAACCCCTTGGATAAGCGATGATGTGTTAGACACCCCTTAGGGCAAATGAGCCCCTTAGATGGGCCATGATGTGTTTGACACCCATTAGGGCTAATGAGCCGCTTGGATGGGCAAGGATGTGTCTCACACCCCTTAGGTCTAATGAGCCCTTTGGATGGGCAATGATGTGTTTGATGTGTCTTCGGGTTATTGATCCCGTTAGATGGGTAATAATGTGTTTGACGCCGCTTAGGGCTAATGAGACCCTTTGATGGGCGATGATGTGTCTAACGCCCTTTAAGGCTAATGAGCCCCTTGGATGGGCGATGATGTGTCTCACGCCCAACAGGGTTAATGAGTCCCTATGATGGGCGATGATGTGTCTGATGCCCCTTAGGGCTAATGAGCCTCTTAGATGGGCGATGATTTGTCTGACGCCCCTTAGCGCTAATGACCCCTTGGATAAGTGATGATGTGTTAGACACCCCTTAGGCCTAATGAGTCGCTTGGATGGGCGATGATGTGTCTGACAATCCATAGGGCTAATGAGCCCCTTGGATGGGTAATAATGTGTCAGATGCCACTTAGGGCTAATGAGCCCCTGTGATGGGACATGATGTCATTCACGCCCCTTAGGGCTAATAGGCCCCTTTGATAAGCGATGATGTGTCTAACACACCTTTGGGCTAATGAGCCCCTTGGATGGGTAATAATGTGTATGACGCCACTTAGGGCTAATGAGGCCCTTTGTTGGGCGATGATGTGTCTGACACACCTCAAGGCTAATGAGCCCCTTAGATGGGCGATGATGTGTCTGACGCCCCTAAGGGCTAATGAGCCCCTTGGATGGGTGATGATGGGTCTTACACCCCTTGGGGCTAATGAGCCCCTTGGATGGGCGATGATGTGTCTCACGTCCCTTAGGGCTAATGAGCCCCTTGGATGGGCGATAATGTGTCTAATGCACCTTAGGGCTAATGAGCGCATTGGATGGACAATGATGTGTCTGATGCCCCTTAAGGCTAATGAGCCCCTTGGATTGGCGATGAAGTGTCTCACGCCCCTTAAGGCTAATGATCCCCTTGGATTGGCGATGATGTGTCAAATGCCCGTTAAGGCTAATAAGCCTCTTAGATGGGCAATGATTAGTCTGACGCCCCTTAGCGCCAATGAACCTCTTGGATAAGCGATGATAAGTTATACACCCCTTAGGGCTAATGAGCCCCTTGGATGGGCCATGATGTGTCGGACACCCATTTGGGCTAATGAGCCGCTTTGATGGGCGATGTTGTGTCTGACGCCCCTGAGGCCTAATGAGCCCCTTAAATGGGCGATAATGTGTCTTACATCCCTCAAAGCTAATGAGCCCCTTAGATGGGCGATTATGTGTCTGACGCCCCCTTAGGGCAATTAAGCCCCTTGGACGGGCGATGATGTGTCTCTTGCCCCATAGGACTAATGAGCGCATTGGATGGACAATGATGCGTCTGATGCCCCTTAAGGCTAATGAGCCCCTTGGATTGGCGATGATGTGTCTCACGCCCCGTAGGGCTAATAGGCCCCTATTATTGGCGATGATGTGTCTGAAACCCCAAAGGGCTAATGAGCCCTTTGGATGGGTAATATTGTCTATAACGCCACTTAAGGCTAATGAGCCCCTTGGATGGGCGATGATGTGTCTGACGCCCCTTAGGGCTAATGAGCCCCTTGGATGGTCGATGATGTGTCTCACGCCGCACAGGGCTAATGAGTCCCTTGGATGGGCGATAATGTGTCTGATGCCCCTTAGGACTAATAAGCCTCTTAGATGGGCAATGATTAGTCTGACGCCCCTTAGCGCCAATGAACCCCTTGGATAAGCGATGATGTGTTAGACACCCCTTAGGGCTAATGAGCCCCTTGGATGGGCCATGATGTGTCGGACACCCATTTGGGCTAATGAGCCGCTTGGATGGCTGATGTTGTGTCTGACGCCCATGAGGCCTAATGAGCCCCTTAAATGGGCGATAATGTGTCTTACATCCCTCAAAGCTAATGAGCCCCTTAGATGGGCGATTATGTGTCTGACGCCCCTTAGGGCAATTAAGCCCCTTGGACGGGCGATGATGTGTCTCACGCCCCATAGGACTAATGAGCGCATTGGATGGACAATGATGTGTCTGATGCCCCTTTAGGCTAATGAGCCCCTCGGATGGGAGATGATGTGTCTGATACCCCTTAGAGCTAATAAGCCCATTAGATGGGCGTTGATGTGTCTGACGCCCGTTAGAGCTTATGAGCCCCTTTGATGGGCGATGATGTGTCTGACACACCTCAAGGCTAATGAGTCCCTTAGATGGGCCATGATGTGTCTGACACCCATTTGGGCTAATGAGCCGATTGGATGGGCGATGATGTGTCTAACGCCCCTGAGGGCTAATGAGCCCCTTGGATGGGCGATTATGGGTCTTACACCTCTTAGGGCTAATGAGCCCCTTGGATGGGCCATTATGTGTCTCACGCCCCTTAGGGCTAATGAGCCCTTTGGATGGGCAATGATGTGTTTGATGTGTCTTAGGGCTAATGAGCCCATTAGATGGGTAATAATGTGTTTGACGCAACTTAGGGCTAATGAGACCCTTTGATGGGCGATGATGTGTCTAACGCCCCTTAGGGCTAATGAGCCCCTTGGATGGGCGATGATGTGTCTCACGCCCCACAGACTAATGAGTTCCTATGATGGGCGATGATGTGTCTGATGCCCCTTAGGCCTAATGAGCCTCTTAATGGGCGATGATTTGTCTGACGCCCCTTAGCGCTAATGACCCCTTGGATAAGCGATGATGTGTTAGACACCCCTTAGGGCTATTGAGTCGCTTGGATGGGCGATGATGTGTCTGACAATCCATAGGGCCAATGAGCCCCTTGGATGGGTAATAATGTACCAGATGCCACTAAGGGCTAATGAGCCCCTATGATGGGACATGATGTCTCTCACGCCCCTTAGAGTTAATAGACCCCTTTGATAAGCGATGATGTGTCTAACACCCCTTTGGGCTAATGAGCCCCTTGGATTGGTAATAATGTGTATGACGCCACTTAGGGCTAATGAGCCCGTTTGTTGGGCTGATGATGTGTCTGACACACCTCAGGGCTAATGAGCCCCTTAGATGGGTGATGATGGGTCTGACGCCCCTGAGGGCTAATGAGCCCCTTGGATGGATGATGATGGGTCTTACACCCCTTAGGGCTAATGAGCCCCTTGGATGGGCGATGATGTGTCTCACGTCCCTTAGGGCTAATGAGCCCCTTGGATGGGAGAAGATGTGTCTGACGCAGGTTAGAGCTAATGAGCCCCTTTTATGGGCGATGATTTGTCTTACACACCTCAGGCCTAATGAGACCCTTGGATGGGTCATGATGTGTCTGACACCCATTAGAACTAATGAGCTGCATGGATGGGCGATGATGTGTCTGACGCCCTGAGGGCTAATGAGCCTCTTAGATGGGCGATAATGTGTCTTACACCCCTCAAGGCTAATGAGCCCCTAGGTTGGGCGATAATGTGTCTGACGGCCCTTAAGGAAATTGAGCCCCTTGGACGAGCGATGATGTGTTACACGCCCCTTAGGGATAATGAGCGCATTGGATGGGCGATTGTGTGTCTGATGCCCCTTAAGGCTAATGAGCACCTTGGATTGGCGATGATGTGTCTCACGCCCCTTAGGGCTAATAGGCCCCTATTATTGGCGATGATGTGTCTGAAACCCCAAAGGGCTAATGAGCCCTTTGGATGGGTAATAATGTCTATGAAGCCACTTAGGGCTAATATGCCCCTTTGATGGGCGATGATGTGTCTGACGCTCCTTAGGGCTAATGAGCCCCTTGGATGGTCGATGATGTGTCTCACACCGCACAGGGCTAATGAGTCCCTTTGATGGGCGATGATGTGTCAGATGCCCCTTAGGGCTAATGAGCCTCTTAGATGGGCGATGATTTGTCTGACGCCCCTTAGCGCCAATGAACCCCTTGGATAAGCGATGATGTGTTAGACACCCCTTAGGGCAAATGAGCCCCTTAGATGGGCCATGATGTGTTTGACACCCATTAGGGCTAATGAGCCGCTTGGATGGGCAAGGATGTGTCTCACACCCCTTAGGTCTAATGAGCCCTTTGGATGGGCAATGATGTGTTTGATGTGTCTTCGGGTTGTTGATCCCGTTAGATGGGTAATAATGTGTTTGACGCCGCTTAGGGCTAATGAGACCCTTTGATGGGCGATGATGTGTCTAACGCCCTTTAAGGCTAATGAGCCCCTTGGATGGGCGATAATGTGTCTCACGCCCAACAGGGTTAATGAGTCCCTATGATGGGCGATGATGTGTCTGATGCCCCTTAGGGCTAATGAGTCTCTTAGATGGGCGATGATTTGTCTGACGCCCCTTAGCGCTAATGACCCCTTGGATAAGTGATGATGTGTTAGACACCCCTTAGTCCTAATGAGTCGCTTGGATGGGCGATGATGTGTCTGACAATCAATAGGGCTAATGAGCCCCTTGGATGGGTAATAATGTGTCAGAGTCACTTAGGGCTAATGAGCCCCTGTGATGGGACATGATGTCATTCACGCCCCTTAGGGCTAATAGGCCCCTTTGATAAGCGATGATGTGTCCAACACACCTTTGGGCTAATGAGCCCCTTGGATGGGTAATAATGTGTATGACGCCACTTAGGGCTAATGAGGCCCTTTGTTGGGCGATGATGTGTCTGACACACCTCAAGGCTAATGAGCCCCTTAGATGGGCGATGATGTGTCTGACGCCCCTAAGGGCTAATGAGCCCCTTGGATGGGTGATGATGGGTCTTACACCCCTTGGGGCTAATGAGCCCCTTGGATGGGCGATGATGTGTCTCACGTCCCTTAGGGCTAATGAGCCCCTTGGATGGGCGATAATGTGTCTAATGCACCTTAGGGCTAATGAGCGCATTGGATGGACAATGATGTGTCTGATGCCCCTTAAGGCTAATGAGCCCCTTGGATTGGCGATGAAGTGTCTCACGCCCCTTAAGGCTAATGATCCCCTTGGATTGGCGATGATGTGTCAAATGCCCGTTAAGGCTAATAAGCCTCTTAGATGGGCAATGATTAGTCTGACGCCCCTTAGCGCCAATGAACCTCTTGGATAAGCGATGATAAGTTATACACCCCTTAGGGCTAATGAGCCCCTTGGATGGGCCATGATGTGTCGGACACCCATTTGGGCTAATGAGCCGCTTTGATGGGCGATGTTGTGTCTGACGCCCCTGAGGCCTAATGAGCCCCTTAAATGGGCGATAATGTGTCTTACATCCCTCAAAGCTAATGAGCCCCTTAGATGGGCGATTATGTGTCTGACGCCCCCTTAGGGCAATTAAGCCCCTTGGACGGGCGATGATGTGTCTCTTGCCCCATAGGACTAATGAGCGCATTGGATGGACAATGATGTGTCTGATGCCCCTTAAGGCTAATGAGCCCCTTGGATTGGCGATGATGTGTCTCACGCCCCGTAGGGCTAATAGGCCCCTATTATTGGCGATGATGTGTCTGAAACCCCAAAGGGCTAATGAGCCCTTTGGATGGGTAATATTGTCTATAACGCCACTTAGGGCTAATGAGCCCCTTGGATGGGCGATGATGTGTCTGACGCCCTTAGGGCTAATGAGCCCCTTGGATGGTCGATGATGTGTCTCACGCCGCACAGGGCTAATGAGTCCCTTGGATGGGCGATAATGTGTCTGATGCCCCTTAGGGACAATGAGCCTCTTAGATGGGCGATGATTAGTCTGACGCCCCTTAGCGCCAATGAACCCCTTGGATAAGCGATGATGTGTTAGACACCCCTTAGGGCTAATGAGCCCCTTGGATGGGCCATGATGTGTCGGACACCCATTTGGGCTAATGAGCCGCTTGGATGGCTGATGTTGTGTCTGACGCCCCTGAGGCCTAATGAGCCCCTTAAATGGGCGATAATGTGTCTTACATCCCTCAAGGCTAATGAGCCCCTTAGATGGGCGATTATGTGTCTGACGCCCCTTAGGGCAATTAAGCCCCTTGGACGGGCGATGATGTGTCTCACGCCCCATAGGACTAATGAGCGCATTGGATGGACAATGATGTGTCTGATGCCCCTTTAGGCTAATGAGCCCCTCGGATGGGAGATGATGTGTCTGATACCCCTTAGAGCTAATAAGCCCATTAGATGGGCGTTGATGTGTCTGACGCCCGTTAGAGCTTATGAGCCCCTTTGATGGGCGATGATGTGTCTGACACACCTCAAGGCTAATGAGTCCCTTAGATGGGCCATGATGTGTCTGACACCCATTTGGGCTAATGAGCCGATTGGATGGGCGATGATGTGTCTAACGCCCCTGAGGGCTAATGAGCCCCTTGGATGGGCGATTATGGGTCTTACACCTCTTAGGGCTAATGAGCCCCTTGGATGGGCCATTATGTGTCTCACGCCCCTTAGGGCTAATGAGCCCTTTGGATGGGCAATGATGTGTTTGATGTTTCTTAGGGCTAATGAGCCCATTAGATGGGTAATAATGTGTTTGACACAACTTAGGGCTAATGAGACCCTTTGATGGGCGATGATGTGTCTAACGCCCCTTAGGGCTAATGAGCCCCTTGGATTGGCGATGATGTGTCTCACGCCCCACAGACTAATGAGTTCCTATGATGGGCGATGATGTGTCTGATGCCCCTTAGGGCTAATGAGCCTCTTAATGGGCGATGATTTGTCTGACGCCCCTTAGCGCTAATGACCCCTTGGATAAGCGATGATGTGTTAGACACCCCGTAGGGCTATTGAGTCGCTTGGATGGGCGATGATGTGTCTGACAATCCATAGGGCCAATGAGCCCCTTGGATGGGTAATAATGTACCAGATGCCACTAAGGGCTAATGAGCCCCTATGATGGGACATGATGTCTCTCACGCCCCTTAGAGTTAATAGACCCTTTGATAAGCGATGATGTGTCTAACACCCCTTTGGGCTAATGAGCCCCTTGGATTGGTAAAAATGTGTATGACGCCACTTAGGGCTAATGAGCCCGTTTGTTGGGCGATGATGTGTCTGACACACCTCAGGGCTAATGAGCCCCTTAGATGGGTGATGATGGGTCTAACGCCCCTGAGGGCTAATGAGCCCCTTGGATGGATGATGATGGGTCTTACACCCCTTAGGGCTAATGAGCCCCTTGGATGGGCGATGATGTGTCTCACGTCCCTTAGGGCTAATGAGCCCCTTAGATGGGAGAAGATGTGTCTGACGCGGGTTAGAGCTAATGAGCCCCTTTGATGGGCGATGATTTGTCTTACACACCTCAGGCCTAATGAGACCCTTGGATGGGTCATGATGTGTCTGACACCCATTAGAACTAATGAGCTGCATGGATGGGCGATGATGTGTCTGACGCCCTGAGGGCTAATGAGCCTCTTAGATGGGCGATAATGTGTCTTACACCCCTCAAGGCTAATGAGCCCCTAGGTTGGGCGATAATGTGTCTGACGGCCCTTAAGGAAATTGAGCCCCTTGGACGAGCGATGATGTGTTACACGCCCCTTAGGGCTAATGAGCACCTTGGATTGGCGATGATGTGTCTCACGCCCCTTAGGGCTAATAGGCCCCTATTATTGGCGATGATGTGTCTGAAACCCCAAAGGGCTAATGAGCCCTTTGGATGGGTAATAATGTCTATGAAGCCACTTAGGGCTAATATGCCCCTTTGATGGGCGATGATGTGTCTGACGCTCCTTAGGGCTAATGAGCCCCTTGGATGGTCGATGATGTGTCTCACACCGCACAGGGCTAATGAGTCCCTTTGATGGGCGATGATGTGTCAGATGCCCCTTAGGGCTAATGAGCCTCTTAGATGGGCGATGATTTGTCTGACGCCCCTTAGCGCCAATGAACCCCTTGGATAAGCGATGATGTGTTAGACACCCCTTAGGGCAAATGAGCCCCTAAGATGGGCCATGATGTGTTTGACACCCATTAGGGCTAATGAGCCGCTTGGATGGGCAAGGATGTGTCTCACACCCCTTAGGTCTAATGAGCCCTTTGGATGGGCAATGATGTGTTTGATGTGTCTTCGGGTTATTGATCCCGTTAGATGGGTAATAATGTGTTTGACGCCGCTTAGGGCTAATGAGACCCTTTGATGGGCGATGATGTGTCTAACGCCCTTTAAGGCTAATGAGCCCCTTGGATGGGCGATGATGTGTCTCACGCCCAACAGGGTTAATGAGTCCCTATGATGGGCGATGATGTGTCTGATGCCCCTTAGGGCTAATGAGCCTCTTAGATGGGCGATGATTTGTCTGACGCCCCTTAGCGCTAATGACCCCTTGCATAAGTGATGATGTGTTAGACACCCCTTAGTCCTAATGAGTCGCTTGGATGGGCGATGATGTGTCTGACAATCAATAGGGCTAATGAGCCCCTTTGATGGGTAATAATGTGTCAGATGCCACTTAGGGCTAATGAGCCCCTGTGATGGGACATGATGTCGTTCACGCCCCTTAGGGCTAATAGGCCCCTTTGATAAGCGATGATGTGTCTAACATACCTTTGGGCTAATGAGCCCCTTGGATGGGTAATAATGAGTATGACGCCACTTAGGGCTAATGAGGCCCTTTGTTGGGCGATGATGTGTCTGACACACCTCAAGGCTAATGAGCCCCTTAGATGGGCGATGATGTGTCTGACGCCCCTAAGGGCTAATGAGCCCCTTGGATGGGTGATGATGGGTCTTACACCCCTTGGGGCTAATGAGCCCCTTGGATGGGCGATGATGTGTCTCACGTCCCTTAGGGCTAATGAGCCCCTTGGATGGGCGATAATGTGTCTAATGCACCTTAGGGCTAATGAGCCGCATGGATGGGCGATAATGTGTCAAATGCACCTTAGAGCTAATGAGCCGCATGGATGGGCGATGATGTGTCAGACGCCCTGAGGGCTAATGAGCCTCTTAGATGGGCGATAATGTGTCTTACACCCCTCAGCGCTAATGAGCCCCTAGGATGGGCGATTATGTGTTTGACGACCCTTAGGGAAATTGAGCCCCTTGGACGGGCGATGATGTGTCTCACGCCCCTTAAGGCTAATGATCCCCTTGGATTGGCGATGATGTGTCAAATGCCCGTTAAGGCTAATAAGCCTCTTAGATGGGCAATGATTAGTCTGACGCCCCTTAGCGCCAATGAACCTCTTGGATAAGCGATGATGTGTTAGACACCCCTTAGGCTAATGAGCCCCTTGGATGGGCCATGATGTGTCGGACACCCATTTGGGCTAATGAGCCGCTTGGATGGGCGATGTTATGTCTGACGCCCCTGAGGCCTAATGAGCCCCTTAAATGGGCGATAATGTGTCTTACATCCCTCAAAGCTAATGAGCCCCTTTGATGGGCGATTAGGTGTTTGACGCCCCCTTAGGGCAATTAAGCCCCTTCGACGGGCGATGATGTGTCTCTTGCCCCACAGGACTAATGAGCGCATTGGATGGACAATGATGTGTCTGATGCCCCTTAAGGCTAATGAGCCCCTTGGATTGGCGATGAAGTGTCTCACGCCCCTTAAGGCTAATGATCCCCTTGGATTGGCGATGATGTGTCAAATGCCCGTTAAGGCTAATAAGCCTCTTAGATGGGCAATGATTAGTCTGACGCCCCTTAGCGCCAATGAACCTCTTGGATAAGCGATGATAAGTTATACACCCCTTAGGGCTAATGAGCCCCTTGGATGGGCCATGATGTGTCGGACACCCATTTGGGCTAATGAGCCGCTTGGATGGGCGATGTTGTGTCTGACGCCCCTGAGGCCTAATGAGCCACTTAAATGGGCGATAATGTGTCTTACATCCCTCAAAGCTAATGAGCCCCTTAGATGGGCGATTATGTGTCTAACGCCCTCTTAGGGCAATTAAGCCCCTTGGACGGGCGATGATGTGTCTCTTGCCCCATAGGACTAATGAGCGCATTGGATGGACAATGATGTGTCTGATGCCCCTTAAGGCTAATGAGCCCCTTGGATTGGCGATGATGTGTCTCACGCCCCGTAGGGCTAATAGGCCCCTATTATTGGCAATGATGTGTCTGAAACCCCAAAGGGCTAATGAGCCCTTTGGATGGGTAATAATGTCTATAACGCCACTTTGGGCTAATGAGCCCCTTGGATGGGCGATGATGTGTCTGACGCCCTTAGGGCTAATGAGCCCCTTGGATGGTCGATGATGTGTCTCACGCCGCACAGGGCTAATGAGTCCCTTGGATGGGCGATAATGTGTCTGATGCCCCTTAGGGCTAATAAGCCTCTTAGATGGGCAATGATTAGTCTGACGCCCCTTAGCGCCAATGAACCCCTTGGATAAGCGATGATGTGTTAGACACCCCTTAGGGCTAATGAGCCCCTTGGATGGGCCATGATGTGTCGGACACCCATTTGGGCTAATGAGCCGCTTGGATGGCTGATGTTGTGTCTGACGCCCCTGAGGCCTAATGAGCCCCTTAAATGGGCGATAATGTGTCTTACATCCCTCAAAGCTAATGAGCCCCTTAGATGGGCGATTATGTGTCTAACGCCCTCTTAGGGCAATTAAGCCCCTTGGACGGGCGATGATGTGTCTCTTGCCCCATAGGACTAATGAGCGCATTGGATGGACAATGATGTGTCTGATGCCCCTTAAGGCTAATGAGCCCCTTGGATTGGCGATGATGTGTCTCACGCCCCGTAGGGCTAATAGGCCCCTATTATTGGCAATGATGTGTCTGAAACCCCAAAGGGCTAATGAGCCCTTTGGATGGGTAATAATGTCTATAACGCCACTTAGGGCTAATGAGCCCCTTGGATGGGCGATGATGTGTCTGACGCCCTTAGGGCTAATGAGCCCCTTGGATGGTCGATGATGTGTCTCACGCCGCACAGGGCTAATGAGTCCCTTGGATGGGCGATAATGTGTCTGATGCCCCTTAGGGCTAATAAGCCTCTTAGATGGGCAATGATTAGTCTGACGCCCCTTAGCGCCAATGAACCCCTTGGATAAGCGATGATGTGTTAGACACCCCTTAGGGCTAATGAGCCCCTTGGATGGGCCATGATGTGTCAGACACCCATTTGGGCTAATTAGCCGCTTGGATGGCTGATGTTGTGTCTGACGCCCCTGAGGCCTAATGAGCCCCTTAAATGGGCGATAATGTGTCTTACATCCCTCAAAGCTAATGAGCCCCTTAGATGGGCGATTATGTGTCTGACGCCCCTTAGGGCAATTAAGCCCCATGGACGGGCGATGATGTGTCTCACGCCCCATAGGACTAATGAGCGCATTGGATGGACAATGATGTGTCTGATGCCCCTTAAGGCTAATGAGCCCCTCGGATGGGAGATGATGTGTCTGATACCCCTTAGAGCTAATAAGCCCCTTAGATGGGCGTTGATGTGTCTGACGCCCGTTAGAGCTTATGAGCCCCTTTGATGGGCGATGATGTGTCTGACACACCTCAAGGCTAATGAGTCCCTTAGATGGGCCATGATGTGTCTGACACCCATTTGGGCTAATGAGCCGATTGGATGGGCGATGATGTGTCTAACGCCCCTGAGGGCTAATGAGCCCCTTGGATGGGCCATTATGTGTCTCACGCCCCTTAGGGCTAATGAGCCCTTTGGATGGGCAATGATGTGTTTGATGTGTCTTAGGGCTAATGAGCCCATTAGATGGGTAATAATGTGTTTGACGCCACTTAGGGCTAATGAGACCCTTTGATGGGCGATGATGTGTCTAACGCCCCTTAGGGCTAATGAGCCCCTTGGATGGGCGATGATGTGTCTCACGCCCCACAGACTAATGAGTTCCTATGATGGGCGATGATGTGTCTGATGCCCCTTAGGGCTAATGAGCCTCTTAATGGGCGATGATTTGTCTGACGCCCCTTAGCGCTAATGACCCCTTGGATAAGCGATGATGTGTTAGACACCCCTTAGGGCTATTGAGTCGCTTGGATGGGCGATGATGTGTCTGACAATCCATAGGGCCAATGAGCCCCTTGGATGGGTAATAATGTACCAGATGCCACTTAGGGCTAATGAGCCCCTATGATGGGACATGATGTCTCTCACGCCCCTTAGAGCTAATAGACCCCTTTGATAAGCGATGATGTGTCTAACACCCCTTTGGGCTAATGAGCCCCTTGGATTGGTAATAATGTGTATGACGCCACTTAGGGCTAATGAGCCCGTTTGTTGGGCGATGATGTGTCTGACACACCTCAGGGCTAATGAGCCCCTTAGATGGGCCATGATGTGTCTGAAACCCATTTGGGCTAATGAGCCGATTGGATGGGCGATGATGTGTCAGACGCCCCTAAGGGCTAATGAGCCCCTTGGATGGGCGATGATGGGTCTTACACCCCTCAGGGCTAATTAGCCCCTTGGATGGGCGATTACGTGTCTAAAGCCCATTAGGGCTAATGAGCCCCTTGGATGGGCGATGATGTGTCATACGCCCTGAGGCTAATGAGCCTCTTAAATGGGCGATAATGTGTCTTACACCCCTCAGGGCTAATGAGCCCCTAGCATGGGCGATTATGTGACTCACGCCCCTTAGAGCTAACGAGCCCCTTGGATGGGCGATGATGTGTCTCACGCCCCACAGACTAATGAGTCCCTATTGTTTCGGGGTTTTCTGATGTCCTGCGGGAGAGTTACAATTTTGAGACTGGAAATGGATGCCTGTAACTGGAAAACAAACGGATGCTCCGGATGATTGGAGATCCCCCGCCGACGGTCAAGTTAGTACTTGATTAAGGAGTAATTAATGCGGAAATAAAAGTGATTGGGTCTCTCTTGGTGAGAGTGTTCAATGTGCGTAATCCCCCTTAATGAGGATTAAGGGAGGTATTTATAACCTTGGAAAACGTTCCAATCCTAGGTTTAGGTTAACCTAGGGCTGATTGGGCTTCCCTTGGAAGTTGGGCCTAGGTGGCCGGTTTCTCCATTAGGCATGGAAGATGCCACGTGTCATGACATAATAGGTCCAGGGTGGACGAATAGGCATGTACCACGTGGCAAACCCTGACAGTTCCAACTGGGGGACACTTGGCAGGACCTGATTGGCCCACGTGGCGCATTCCGATTGGTGGGAGCAAAATCCCCTAATCATTTTCCCCTCACAGGTGGCACGTGACTGGTCACGTGTTATCTGTGACAGGTGTCGCACTGTAACAGGCGACAGGCCTGCTACAGGTGTCACTCGGCGAAAGGCCGAGAGATTCTCCCGCCCAAATTTTGAATTTTGGAAGTGACCTTTCGCCTTCTCACTTCGCCTATATAAGGGAGTGTTGACTTCAGTCATTTTCACACTTGAGAACTTTTTAGAGAGAACATTCGGACCCCTGAACTTGCTCTGACATTTTGGACCCTTTCTGCCTACCGCCTGCTCTGACAAGCCGACTACACAGGATTTCCAAAACTCCGTCAACTTCACTCGTTCAGGTAACCGTCGGTTCTCTTACTCTTAATTTTCTCTTTATTTTATTCTTTTTTGAAATGGCACCACGGAAGCATACGACACGACCTAGGTAAGTGATCAGCCTGTCACGGGGACGGCTGAATCTAGGACTAGGAGTGCCGCCTGCCTTTTTCCGACCCATCTTTGCCCTTTATACAAAGTCCGACTGTCTCTGTGTCTATGCAGAACATGATGGCCAGAACAAAAAGAACTGCTAGGATTTCGAACTCAGACGGCTCCTCCCACAGGGTGCCGATTAGTGAAACATCTGACCAGGCGCCAGATGTGGAAGTGAACCAAAGCGGCTTGAAAGCCGACAGTTCTGAGGGAGGAGTCAAAGTGACCCCTTCCAATTTTACAATTGACAAGTCTACATTCTCTCCTGCCCCTTTTGAAGGAGAGAAGGCGGGCCCCTCTGGGAGAAGGGAGGAGTCGTCCTCTTCGGACTCGTCAGAGGACGAATTCGAATCTAGCTCTTCTGGTCATACTTCTCTGGACACAGAAGAGAAAAACAGCCGCCTACAAGAGGCGAGGCTTTCTCACGCAGTTGAGAAGGGGGACAATTGGGCGGAACCATCCGCCTCTTACCGAGAGCAAAATACGCCCTACTACTGCACTGTCCCACGGGGCCGGATCACGGCTATGCAAGAGAAAGTGGGGAGCTTTATTGCGAACCACACAATGGGCCCCGGCTTTTTAGTTTTCGTGCCGGATCCAGAAGACACAGTCGTATGGCCGGCTGGTACTAGTTATGATGGCGCCTGCTTTGGCTGCTACGAGGCGGCCATCAAGGCTGGGCTGCGCTTCCCACTACATCCGGCTGTTCAGCGGATCTTGGATGGGTATGAGTTGGGGTTATGGCAGTTAGCCCCGAACTCCTGGGTCAACGTACTCGGCTATGTGGCTGGGTGCGAACTGCACGGGGTGGAGCCAAACTTCGAGGCTTTTGCCCACATGAACTACCTCAGCCGGACCCCTAAGGCAGGCGGTACCGGCTGGTATCAATTGACGAGCCACAGAGGCTACCTCATGACAAGAGGTAAAGCAAACAAGTGGAAGGACTGGCGAAGCACCTTCCTTATCATTGAGAGTTCAGACATAGAGCTGAACAAGCGCTTCTACAGATGGAACAGGAATCTGCCTCTTCTTGTAGGCGGCCTGTTCCCCCCAAAGCTAAGAAAGAGATCCTAGATAAAGGACTCTTTAAAGTAGAGTCGAGGGTCGACTCTACTTCAGGGGTACGATAGCAAGTACCCCTGCACTGCGTCCCGAGCTTCAAATGGCTCTACGACGAGTACTTTTTGGCCGCCTGTGGCCTCAGCAGTCGGTGTTCAAGAGGTAGCCGGCCTGTCTAATACTTTGTTTTTCCATGCATTACTGTTATGACTTTTTATTAACTTTGCTATTTGTTCTTGCAGCGGACGCCATGAGCAAAATTACCGCCTCCAAGACTGCGGCGGCCATGTTGCGAGCCTCCATCATGCAACAATACTCAACCGACTCCCCCAACAAGGGGGCGCCCTTGGTGAGCTCCGAACCTTTCACTCTCTTTTTGGAGTTGGGTTTATGCATATACTGACCGAGTATGTTTTTTTTTTTTTTTTTTAGACGGGCACTCCAAGAGCCTCTTCTTCCCAACAGCCGGACTCCAAGACCTGGAGGACGACTGTTGGGAGCTCTCCTGGTTCTGCTAGGAAACATGCGGCGGCTGAGAAACAGCCGTCCATTCCTTCTAAAACTCCAATCGGCCCGCCTAGAAGTATGAAGCTGTCTTTGTGAATTTAGACTTGATCCCTTCTTTACTAGGTCTAACTCGTTTGTTTATGATTGACACAGCCGGCCCTCAGGAGCCGAACTTGGTCGAGGTGGTGAAGTCTATGATCAAAGTCGTTCCTCCAGCTGAAAGGGAGGCGGTCAGGGGTGTCGGCACCCTTGACCAAGACGGGATTGCAGGGGTCCTTGCTTAGGTATACTTAGCATATTTTTGGTTATTTAAATTCCAGGACGCCTGTTTTTTGTTTTGAAACTGACGCATGTTCCCTTTCACTTAGGCCCTGCTCCGAGTGAACGGCATTCGCAAGCCGCTTGAGAGGAAGAACAAAGAGGTAAAGGCTGCAAAAGCTATGGCCTCCTTTGACTGTGATAAGGCAATGTTTCAAATTGCCCAAAATGAGATTTTGACAATTGATATTCTTTATTATCAGGCGCAGGCTACTTCTACTATCCGGGCTCAGTTAGAGGCGGCCCAGAAGAAAAATAATGAGCTGGAGGCGACCATCAACAATCTCAAGGCCGAGCTGAGACCTCTTCGCCAAAAAATGTCCTCATACGACACCTTGGAGAAATCCTTGGCGCACGTTAAGGAACGCCTGGTGACCCAGGAGAAGAGTCTTACTGAGGAGCTCTCGGCAAAGGCCGAGCAAGAAAAGAAGCAGCTAGTCCGAGAGATGATGGAAGACTCTGCTCAAATCCAGCGCCTGACTTGGGGCCGCCTCTTCCCCAATGCCGACTTTTCCTCCTGGGAAAAAACGTACCGCTAGTGTTCTGATAGATATAATCAAGAGATCCTGGCGGCTGCTGTGGACGAGGCGTTGGAGGAGGAGGAGTCGGTAGTGGCGCTTGTGCCGCTTGGGGGAGATGCATCGAAGAAGGATGCAGCTGAAGCCGAGTCCAGCAAAAAGAGTGCTGACCAGGCGGCAACTGCTACTATTGAAGATCTGCCCCCTTCTTAAGCTTTATGTCTTCTTTTCACGGCCTGCGTGCCTGTTTGTTTCTGTTTACCCGGCCAGGGGGCCGGGGTTTTGAATATTTTGCCGGTCTTAATGACCGGCTTCTTTTGTATCTTTTACCCGGCCAAGGGGTCGGGGGTATGAATGTTTATGTAAAAAATGTTTCGTTTAAATTTGTTTCGATTTTGCTAAGTATCGAAACTTTTATATCCAATTGCATACTATATCGACTGTTTTGCATGGCTGATAGTTGCGGACAGGTACGAGGTAGTTAGTCACGCCACCTATGCCCCTGGACGACTGGTTGTCTGTTTCCAGGCTAAGCGATCAGTCGGCCACTTTAAAGACTTGATCCCCTTTATCCAAGTAGGAAGGTGGTTTCCTACCTGCCTTGCTTTTTTTGTTGTTTTTTAAGCTAGAGACTCTAGTCGGTCCAGGCCGACTGTTCCCCGCCACATTTAATCTAGTGTGAACAGGCGCTGTATGAGCACCTTTTTAGTTTCATACTAAATTTTTAAGGAGTGACCAAGTAAACATAATTGTTACCTAGTCGCCAAGTGACTGAGTAGTAGAGGTATCAAGCGGTGGGTACCGGTTGCTCCCCTTTATTTGCCAATGTTTGTTGGCTATTAACTCATAAGATACCGACTAGTTCTTATCCCAAGTAGTTCAGTCGGTTGGTTGAAACGGATGATTACAGCGAACACTTGTTTGACCTGATTAGTCGGTTAAGTGAGGGGTAGCCTTGTCCGGGAAACGGCTACGTAGTTGTCTTGGTTAGACAGTCGTATAGGTGTCGTGTAATGATTTTATAGAACAATGTTCCACCCAAAAGGGAGCTGCTCTCTGCGACGAATTTCATCCGGATGGATGCCGTCGGACGCCTGCTATAATGTTGGGACAGGTCGAATTGAACTTAAATTTGGATTAGTTGGCTTGGCGCCTGGTCTGATCATTTTAGCTATGAGCTTTTGATAGTTCTTGGTGAACTGTGTTATGGGAGAGTAGCCGGGTGTATGAAACAAACGGCGTGCCCCTCTTAAGTAAGAATGAAAAATAAACATGGAGAGTAGCCGACTGTTTGTCAGTAGGCATGCCCCTCTTAGTACAAAATTGAATGAAACATCAAACCTTTATTAAGTAGCCCTCGACTATTTACTTTATTCAAAAGAAATATTTCTTAAGAATATCTACATTCCAGGTTCGAGGCCACGGTTGGTCGTCTGGTGTTTCCAGACGGTAGGTACCGTCCCTGACCTCTTCATAGATTAGGTAGGGTCCTTCCCAGTTGGGAGTTAATTTGCCAAACTCATTAGCCCTACCAACTGCTTCCATTTTTCTAAGTACAAAGTCCCCCACTTTGAGTGGACGCCTGTGCACTTTTTTGTTGTATGATCTGGTCATTCTCAGGCGGTAAATTTCATGGCGCAAGACAGCATTGCCCCTCCTTTCTGGGAGTGAGTCTAATGCCAGGCGCATGGCTTCCCAGTTTGCCTCTTCGTCATATAGCATTACTCGAAGAGTCGGCTCATAGTGTTCAATTGGAAGAACAGCTTCCGCACCATAAGTTAGGAGGAATGGAGTTTCTCCAGTCGCCCCTTTTTCAGACGTCCTAATGGCCCAGAGAACATGTGGTAATTCATCCGCCCATAGGCCGCCTGCTCGTTCAATCTTTTTCTTGAGACCGTCTGAGATGATTTTATTAAAGGCTTCTACCTGGCCGTTTGCTTGTGGACGGCCGACTGATGCAAAGTGGTGTGCAATTCCTTGGTCACCCAACCAGCTTTTGAGAACAGGCGTCTCAAATTGGGGACCATTATAAAAAACCATAGACATGGGAACCCCGAACCGAGTGATGACATTTTTCCAGATGAATGAAATTACATCCTTCGTCTTGATTCCCTTTACAGCCTCCGCCTCCACCCATTTAGTGAAGTAGTCGACTGCAACAAGTATGTACCTCCTTCCGCCTGTAGCAGGCGTATAGGGACCCAAAATATCCATGCCCCACTTAGCAAACGGTAGTGGGCTATGAATGGTAGTGAGGTCAGTAGCCGGACGGTGAATTAGTTTGCCAAACCTTTGGCACTTGTCACATTTTTTCACCATCTCCATTGCATCTGCTTCTAAAGTAGGCCAAAAGTAGCCCTGCCGCCTTTTCCGTTGCGCAAGCGACCTACCGCCTATATGGGAAGCGCAGTAACCAGAGTGAAGATCATTTAGTATCTCTCGTCCCTTTTCTGGAGTAACACACTTTAAGTAGGGTTGAAGGTACCCTCTTTTGTGAAGTTCTCCCTTTATCATTTCAAAACTGGCTGCCTGTCTTTTCAGCGCTGCCGCCTGGTGATGATTATCCGGCAGGGTACCGTCTGTCAAATATGCCCTGATTGGATCCATCTAGGTTGAGCTTCTGTCTAGGATTCCAATAGGGTCTTCCTCGATGCTTCTCTTCTCCATTACTTCCCAAAAAACAGTTCGAGGAGTATCATAAGAGGCGGATGATGCTAATTTTGAAAGTGCATCCGCCTAGTTGTTTTCTGATCTTGGCACTTGAGTCAGATGAAAATCTTCAAGGGATCCGACTGCTTGTCGTACCGCCTGTAAATACTTGATCATGGCCGGATGGGTTGCTTCGTATTCGCCATTATACTGACTCACTATCAATTGTGAATCGGAACAAGCGTCTATCTTTCGTGCCCCTGCCGCCTTGCACATGCGGATTCCGGCTAGTAAAGCTTCATATTCTGCCTCATTGTTTGAGGCCTGAAAACTGAAGCGTAGAACATACTCGTACCTGTCACCCTCTGGCGACTGACATATGACGCCTGCTCCACAACCATTTGAAGTAGAGCTTCCATCCACATATACCTTCCAGACTTGGTCTGGATCTCGAGAATCAGGGGGACGAGTCATCTCAACAATAAAGTCAGCAAAGGCTTGCCCCTTCACTGCTTTTCTAGGCTTGAAAGTAACTTCGAGGCTCTGTATTTCTATGGCCCATTTGATCATTCGGCCCGACGACTCCATGGTGGTCAGTGGCCGCTTGATAGGTTGATCTGTATACACAACGACTGCATGTGCCAAAAAGTAGGGCTTCAATTTTTTAACAGCCATGAAGAGTGCAAGACCAAATTTCTCCACTAAGGGATACCTCAACTCGGCATTTTTTAGTACATGACTGACAAAGTAGACCGGTAGCTGACAGCCGTCTCTTTCAGCAAGAAGAACAGCGCTTAACGCATGATCAGAGACGGCCAGGTACATGTAGAGTACTTCTTTGGGCAAAGGGCTGACCAGCCTCGGCAAGGAATGCAAGTGAACTTTCAATTTCTGGAAGGCCGCCTCAGCATCCGGCCCCCATTCAAACCTTTCCTTCTTCTTAATGGCTTGGAAGAAATATAAGCATTTGTCGCCTGATCGGCTTAGAAATCTTCCCAAGGCCGCCAGACAACCTGTTAACTTATGAACCTCTCGGACGGTACGAGGCGACTGCATGTCGATGACCGCCTGCACCTTCTCAGGGTTCGCCTCTATTCCTCTCTGATTGATAAGGAATCCGAGAAATTTCCCAGACTCAACTCCAAATACACATTTCTTGGGATTGAGCATGACATGGTGCCGCCTGAGTGTGGCGAAAGTTTCTCGGAGGTCCGACAGATGATCTATCTGAAGCTTAGACTTGACAATCATATCATCAATGTATGCCTCGACGTTTCTCCCAATCTGATCAAAGAACACAGTGTTTATCATTCGCTGGAAAGGGGCCGGGGCATTCTTAAGACCGAACGACATGACCGTGTAACAGTATAACCCTTGATCAGTGACAAAGGCCGTCTTCTCCTGATCTTTCTTCCACAAAGGAATTTGATGGAAACCAGAGTAGGCGTCCATAAAGCTCATCAAAGCATGGCCGGCTGTTGAGTCGACCAGGTTATCAATTTTAGGCAGAGGGTAACTGTCTTTGGGGCATGCCTTGTTTAAGTCTTTGTAGTCTACACACATTCGCCAGGTGCCATTCGGTTTTTTAACAAGCACCACATTTGCGACCCAGTCTGGGAAGTAACATTGCCGAATGAACCCTGCATCAAGTAGTTTTTTAACTTCGGCGGCTGCCGCCTGACTTCTTTCTTCGCCATGGTTCCGTTTCTTCTGCCTTACCGGCTTCTTTTTCGGATCCACAGCCAGCTTATGTACCGCCAGGTAAGGACTAATGCCTGGCATTTCGTGGACTTCGAATGCAAAGATGTCCTTGTATTCTTTCAATAGTTTTGAAAAATCGTCACCCAGGACTCTCAGAGCAGTCGTCCCAACTTTGACCGTTCTCTCAGGATGTGCGTCGTCTAAGATCAAGTCTATATGCTCACCAGCCGGCTGAGGGCGGAATTCATCCGACCGCTCCTCTGCCAATGATTGTTATTTTCTGTCTTTTCTTGCGGCCCCCGTCTGGGCTGCCTTTCTCTTCTTGCCGCCTGTTTCTTGAACAGGCGCACTCTCCTTGATATTGTCAAGGTCTGTTTTTCCACCACTTGACCCAGCGGCCATAACAGTGGGCTTGATATCCGAGAGATAGCACTCTCGGGCCATCCTCTGATCTCCCCTTAGGGACCCGACAGTTCCATTATCCCTCTCAAACTTGAGCAACATAAGAGATGGGATTATAACAGCCTTGGAATTATTTAGGGTTGGTCGTCCCAGAATCATGTTGTAGGCCGAGAGTTCTTCTACTACCAGGAACCGGACTACCATGTGTCGTCCTTCCCCTTTTTCACCCAGGCGGATGGGTAAATCCACTCTTCCCACTAGGTGGACGACTCCTCCTCCAAACCCTACTAAAGGGTGGGATGCCGGATGTATGCAATCACTCTGATATTTTAGTTTTGACAGACATTTGCTACTGATAAGATCTGAGGAGCTTCCAGTATCTATAAGGATTCGGCCAACTCTCTGGTTGGCCACTTTACATTCAATAACGATAGGGTCGTCATGCGGCCCCCTTACCCCTCCTAGATCTTCTTCAGTGATGACAATCTCAGGAAATGAATATTTGGAGGGCCGTTCTTGGTGAACAGAATTTACATCTAGCCGCCTGATATTGTCTTTGTTGCCCCTAATAGTGGGACCGCCTCCTGCGAAGCCGCCTGCAATGGTGTAGACGACTGCATCATCTGTATCAGAGCTGTTGGCCCGTTGACTCTTTTTGGCCGACTACTTTTTCGAGGAAGTGTTCCCCGTAGATTTCTTGACATAAGAGTCAAGATCGCCTTGCTCAGCCAGGCGGTCCAGATACCGCATGAGACTGATGCATTCGTTGGTGTGATGACCAACATCTTCATGATAATCACAGAATTTTTCTTGGTTCCGGTTGCTTGCAGAACCCTTCATGGGGACCGGCTTCTCAATTGAGATCCGTCCCTTGATTTCCTTTAGGATAGCTTGGCTATCCTTGTTAAACGCATACTTTGGGGAGTATGGTTTGAATTCTTTTTTCTTCTTCTAGGCCGGCTGTTTAGAGGAATCAGCCGCCCAGACCTCTTTTCTTTTCTTCTCATCTTTGTTCGACAACTGTTTCTGTCGTCCTTCTTTTTTGTCGAACCTTTTCCCGTCCGACTGTTTTGTACTACAAAGATCAGTCGCCTGTATATAGGCTTCCGCTTCAATCAAGGCCTCTTGAAGAGTCGCCACCCTTTTTCGGACCAAATCAAATTTGAATGTCGATCCGTCTTTGAGGCCTCTGAAAAAGTCAGTATAGGCTACCTCATCCGGTAACCCTTGAATCTGTATTCTCATCAGGTTAAACCGCCTGATGTAAGAACGAAGCCCCTCCTTCTCGCCCTGCTGAATCGTTCCTAAATCAAGGGTCGTCTTCTTCGCAGGTATGTTCATGGCAAAGTTGGAGGTGAATAAGTAAGCAAGCGTCCTGAAGTTATTCACACAACCAGTCGGCAGGTTGCCGAACCATTATTGTGCGATTCCTTTGAGAGTCGCTGGGAAACACTTGCACCAAGTGGCATCATCCAACCCTTGAAGGTACATCAGGTTGGTGAATGCCATCAAATGGTCTTCTGGGTTAGTAGTGCCGTCATAGGCGCCTACTAATACATTTTTCACTTTGGCCGGCTGAGCGGCTTCAGCAATTTCCTTGGAGAAGGCCGACGGCTGTTCCCCAAGTCTAAGCAACCGTAGCTGCCAGTCCATAGGTTAGACATTCTTTGCTGCATGCCCACCAAAAAGAGGTGGCTGCAAAAAATATTGTTGTTGCGGTACAAATGGTAAGTTTGGTACCGCCTGGTCACTATGAAAGCCGGACTGACAGGAGGTGCCGCCTGACTGACTCTCATGATACGACTGAGTATACTTTATCGAGGTATTGCGTAGACTGTCTTGAGAAGTCTGAAGTAGAGGCCGACTCTGACAATCGGTCGTTCTTCTTCTGTTCTAGCAATAACCGAGCATCTGTGTATGTTTTCTTCGACCCGTCCGCCTGAATATGACGAACAGGTTTCCTCTTTCCTGGAGTAGGAAAGAGGTACTTTGTGAAATCAAGGGCAGGCGGCTCCCACTTCCTAGAGTTAGGATGAGGGGTCGCCTCTTGCCCTTGAACTGGCTTCCTCTTCCTAGAAGTGGAAGGTTTCTTAGCCGACTGCTCCTTGGCCAGAGCAGGCTTCTTGTTGAGCAACTCTTGAATCTCTCCCTTGAAGCCACTCATGAAGGTCATGAGTCCAGTTTGAAGATGTTCCCGTTCCCTCCTTTCGGTATGACGGGTGCGTCGGGCCCTTAGGGTCCCGTCTGAAGCCGTGTGAGCTTCAACTTCAAATTCATTCTCAGTATCATTGTCCGACTGCACTTGAGGGTCGTCTAGGGGACGCCTCTCTTCAGGAGTCGGTACAGACGTGGATGCCATCTCAGAAGTACTCTCCCCACAGACGGCGCCAAAATGTTTCGGGGTTTTCTGATGTCCTGCGGGAGAGTTACAATTCCGAGACTGGAATCGGACGCCTGTACCTGCAAAACAAACGGATGCTCCGGATGATTGGAGATCCGCCTCCGACGGTCAAGTTAGTACTTGATTAAGGAGTAATTAATGCGGAAATAAAAGTGATTGGGTCTCTCTAGGTAAGTAGTGTTAAATGTGCGTAATCCCACTTAATGAGGATTAAGGGAGGTATTTATAACCTTGGAAAACGTGCCAATCCTAGGTTTAGGTTAACCTAGGGCTTATTGGGCTTCCCTTGGAAGTTGGGCCTAGGTGATCGGTTTCTCCATTAGGCATGGAAGATGCCACGTGTCATGACATAATAGGTCCAGGGTGGACGAATAGGCGTGTGCCACGTGGCAAACCCTGACAGTTCCAACTGGGGGACACTTGGCAGGACCAGATTGGCCCACGTGGCGCATTCCGATTGGTGGGAGCAAAATCCCCTAATCACCTATGATGGGCGATAATGTGTCTAATGCCCCTTAGGGCTAATGAGCCTCTTAGATGGGCGATGATCTGTCTGACGCCCCTTAGCGCTAATGAACCCTTGGATAAGCGATAATGTGTTAGACACCCCTTAGGGCTAATGAGTCGCTTGGATGGGAGATGATGTGTCTGACAATCCATAGGGCTAATGAGCCCCTTGGATGGGTAATAATGTACCAGATGCCACTTAGGGCTAATGAGCCCCTATAATGGGACATGATGTCTCTCACGCCCCTTAGGGCTAATAGACCCCTTTGATAAGCGATGATGTGTCTAACACCCCTTTGGGCTAATGAGCCCCTTGGATTGGTAATAATGTGTATGACGCCACTTAGGGCTAATGAGCCCGTTTGTTGGGCGATGATGTGTCTGACACACCTCAGGGCTAATGAGCCCCTTAGATGGGCCATGATGTGTCTGAAACCCATTTGGGCTAATGAGCCGATTGGATGGGCGATGATGTGTCAGACGCCCCTAAGGGCTAATGAGCCCCTTGGATGGGCGATGATGGGTCTTACACCCCTCAGGGCTAATTAGCCCCTTGGATGGGCGATTACGTGTCTAACGCCTTTTAGGGCTAATGAGCCCCTTGGATGGGCGATGATGTGTCAGACGCCCTGAGGCTAATGAGCCTCTTAGATGGGCGATAATGTGTCTTACACCCCTTAGGGCTAATGAGCCCCTAGGATGGGCGATTATGTGTCTCACGCCCCTTAGGGCTAATGAGCCCCTTGGATTGGCGATGATGTGTCTGATGCCCCTTAAGTCTAATGAATACCTTGGATTGGCGATGATGTGTCTCACGCCCCTTAGGGCTAATAGTCCCCTATTATAGGCGATGATGTGTCTGAAACCCCAAAGGGCTAATGAGCCCTTTAGATGGGTAATAATGTCTATGACGCCACTTAGGGCTAATGAGCCCCTTTGATGGGCGATGATGTGTCTGACGCTCCTTAGGGCTAATGAGCCTCTTGGATGGTGGATGATGTGTCTCACGCCGCACAGGGCTAATGAGTCCCGTGGATGGGCGATGATGTGTCTGATGCCCCTTAGGGCTAATGAGCCTCTTAGATAGGCGATGATTTGTCTGACGCCCCTTAGCGCCAATGAACCCCTTGGATAAGCGATGATGTGTTAGACACCCCTTAGTGCTAATGAGCCGCTTGGATGGGCTATGATGTGTATGACACCCATTTGGGCTAATAAGCCGCTTGGATGGGCGATGTTGTGTCTGACGCCCTTGAGGCAAATGAGCCCCTTAAATGGGCGATAATTTGTCTTAAACCCCTCAAGGCTAATGAGCACCTTAGATGGGCGATTATTTGTCTTACGCCCCTTAGGGCAATTAAGCCCATTAGACGGGCGATGATGTGTCTCACGCCCCTTAGGACTAATGAGCACCTTGGATTGGCGATGATGTGTCTCACGCCCCTTAGGGCTAATATGCCCCTATTATAGGCGATGATGTGTCTCACGCCCCTTAGGGCTAATAGGCCCCTATTATAGGCGATGATGTGTCTAAAACCCCATAGGGCTAATGAGCCCCTTTGATGGGTAATAATGTCTATGACGCCACTTAGGGCTAATGAGCCCCTTTGATGGGAGATGATGTGTCAAACGCCCCTTAGGGGTATTCAGCCCTCTTAGATGGGCAAAGATGTGCCTGACGCCCGTTAGCGCTAATGAGCCCCTTGAATGGGTGATGATGTGTATGAGGCCCCTGAGGGCTAATGAGCCCCTTAGATGGGCGATAATGTGTCTTACACCCCTCAGGGCTAATGAGCCCCTTGGATGGGCGATTATGTGTCTGACGCCCCTTAGGTTAATTGACCCCTTGGATGGGCGATGATGTATCTCATGCCCCTTAGGACTAATGAGCGCATTAGATGGGAGATGATGTGTCTGATGCCCCTTAAGGCTAATGAGCCATTTGGATTGGCGATGATGTTTCTCACGCCCCTTAGGGCTAATAAGTCGTTTTGATAGGCGATGATGTGTCTGACACCCTATAGGGTTAATGAGCCCCTTGGATGGGTAATAATGTCTATGACGCCATTTAAGGCTAATGAGCCCCTTTGATGGGTGATGATGTTCTGACGCCCCTTAGGGCTAATGAGCCCCTTGGATGGTCGATGATGTGTCTCACGCCCCTTAAGGTTAATGAGCCCCTTGGATAGGCGATAATGTGTCTAATGCCCCTTAAGGCTAATCAGCCCCTTAGATGGGCGAAGATGTGTCTAACGCCCGTTAGCGCTAATGAGCCCCTTCGATGAGCGATGATGTGTCTTTACACATCTCAAAGCTAATGAGCCCCTTGGATGGGTCATGATGTGTCTGAACACCCATTAGGGCTAATGAGCTGCTTAGATGGGCGATGTTGTGTCTGACGCCCCTGAGGCCTAATGAGCCCCTTAAATGGGCGATTATGTGTCTGACGCCCCTTAGGGCAATTAAGCCCCTTGGACGGGCGATGATGTGTCTCACGCCACTTAGGACTAATGAGCACATTGGATGGACAATGATATGTCTAATGCCCCTTCAGGCTAATGAGCCCCTTGGATTGGCGATGATGTGTCTAACGCCCCCTAGGGCTAGTAGGCCCCTTTGATAAGCGGTGATGTGTCTAACACCCCATAGGGCTAGTGAGCCCCTTGGATGGGTAATAATGTGTATGACGCCACTTAGGGCTAATGAGCCCCTTTGTTGGGCGATGATGTGTCGAACACCCCTTGGGGATAATGAGCCCCTTGGATGGGCGATGATATGTCTCATGCCCCTTAGGGCTAATGAGCCTCTTGGATGGGCGATAATGTGTCTGATGCACCTTAGGGCTAATCATCCCCTTAGATGGGCGAAGATGTGTCTGACGAGGGTTAACGCTAATGAGCCCCTTTGATGGGCGATGATGTGTCTTACACACCTCAGGGCTAATGAGACCCTTGGATGGGCCATGATGTGTCTAACACCCATTAGAGCTAATGAGCCGCATGGATGGGCGATGATGTGTCTGACGCCCTTGAGGGCTAATGAGACCCTTAGATGGGCCATGATGTGTTTGACACCCATTAGGGCTAATGAGCCGCTTGGATGGGCGATGTTGTGTCTGACGCCCCCTGAGGCCTAATGCAGCTAAATGGGCGATAATGTGTCTTACACCCCTGAAGGCTAATGAGCCCCTTAGATGGGCGATTATGTGTCTGACACCCCTTAGGGCAATTAAGCCCCTTGGATGGGCGATGATGTGTCTCACGCCCCTTATGACTAATGAGCGCATTGGATGGACAATGATGTGTCTGATTACCCTTAAGGCTAATGAGCCCCTTTGATTGGCGATGATGTGTCTCACGCCCCTTAAGGCTAATAGGCCTCTTTGATAAGCGATGATGTGTCTAACACCCCATACGGCTAATGAGCCCCTTAGATGGGTAATAATGTGTATAACGCCAGTTAGGGCTAATGAGCCCCTTTGTTGGGCGATGATGTGTCTCACGCCCCTTAGGGATAATGAGCCCCTTGGATGTGTGATGATGTGTCTCACGCCCCTTAGGGCTAATGAGCCCCTTGGATGGGCGATGATGTGTCTGATACCCCTTAGAGCTTATAAGCCCCTTAGATGGGCGTTAATGTGTCTTACGCCTGTTGCGCTTATGAGCCCCTTTGATGGGCGATGATGTGTCTGACACACCTCAAGGCTAATGAGTCCCTTAGATGGGCCATGATGTGTCTGACGCCCCTGAGGGCTAATGAGCCCCTTGGATGGGCGATGATGGGTCTTACACCCCTTAGGGCTAATGAGCCCCTTGGATGGGCGATGATGTGTCTCACGCCCCATAGGGCTAATGAGCCCCTTAGATGGGCGATAATGTGCCTGATGCACCTTAGGGCTAATCATCCCCTTAGATCGGCGAAGATGTGTCTGACGCGGGTTAGCGCTAATGAGCCCCTTTAATGGGTAATAATGTGTTTGACGCCACTTAGGGCTAATGAGCCCCTTGGATGGGCGATGATGTGTCTCACGCCCCACAGGGCTAATGAGTCCCTATGATGGGAGATGATGTGTGTCTGATGCCCCTTAGGGCTAATGAGCCTCTTAGATGGGCGATGATTTGTCTGACGCCCCTTAGCGCTAATGACCCCTGGGACAAGCGATGATGTGTTAGACACCCCTTAGGAATAATGAGTCACTTGGATGGGCGATGATGTGTCTGACAATCCATAGGGCTAATGAGCCCCTTGATGGGTAATAATGTGTCAGATGCCACTTAAAGCTAATGATCCCCTATGATGGGACATGATATCTTTCACGCCCCTTAGGGCTTATAGTCCCCTTTGATAAGTGATGATGTTTCTAACACCCCTTTGGGCTAATGAGCCCCTTGGATGGGTAATAATGTGTATGACGCCACTTAGGGCTAATGAGCCCCTTTGTTAGGCGATGATTTGTCTAACGCCCCTTAGGGATAATGAGCCCCTTGGATGTGCGATGATGTGTCTCACGCCCCTTAGGGCTAATGAGCCCCTTGGATGGGCGATGATGTGTCTGATACCCCTTAGAGCTTATAAGCCCCTTAGATGGGCGTTGATGTGTCTGACGCCCGTTGCGCTTATGAGACCCTTTGATGGGCGATGATGTGTCTGACACACCTCAAGGCTAATGAGTCCCTTAGATGGGCCATGATGTGTCTGACAACCATATTGGGCTAATGAGCCGATTGGATGGGCGATGATGTGTCTGACGCCCCTGAGGGCTAATGAGCCCCTTGGATGGGCGATTATGGGTCTTACACCTCTCAGGGCTAATGAGCCCCTTGGATGGGCGATTATGTGTCTAACGCCCCTTAGGGCTAATGAGCCCCTTGGATGGGCAATGATGTGTCTCACACCCCTTAGGTCTAATGAGCCCTTTGGATGGGCAATGATGTGTTTGATGTGTCTTCGGGCTATTGAGCCCATTAGATGGGTAATAATGTGTTTGACGCCACTTAGGGCTAATGAGACCCTTTGATGGGCGATGATGTGTCTAACGCCCTTTAGGGCTAATGAGCCCCTTGGATGGGCGATGATGTGTCTCACGCCCCACAGGGCTAATGAGTCCCTATGATGGGCGATGATGTGTCTGATGCCCCTTAGGGCTAATGAGCCTCTTAGATGGGCGATGATTTGTCTGACGCCCCTTAGCGCTAATGACCCCTGGGACAAGCGATGATGTGTTAGACACCCCTTAGGGCTAATGAGTCGCTTGGATGGGCGATGATGTGTCTGACAATCCATAGGGCTAATGAGCCCCTTGATGGGTAATAATGTGTCAGATGCCACTTAGGGCTAATGATCCCCTATGATGGGACATGATATCTTTCACGCCCCTTAGGGCTTATAGTCCCCTTTGATAAGCGATGATGTTTCTAACACCCCTTTGGGCTAATGAGCCCCTTGGATGGGTAATAATGTGTATGACGCCACTTAGGGCTAATGAGCCCCTTTGTTAGGCGATGATGTGTCTAACACACCTCAGGGCTAATGAGCCCCTTAGATGGGCCATGATGTGTCTGACACCCATTTGGGCTAATGAGCCGATTGGATGGGCGATGATGTGTCTGACGCCCCTAAGGGCTAATGAGCCCCTTGGATGGGCGATGATGGGTCTTACACCCCTTAGGGCTAATGAGCCCCTTGGATGGGCGATGATGTGTCTCACGCCCCATAGGGCTAATGAGCCCCTTGGATGGGCGATAATGTGCCTGATGCACCTTAGGGCTAATCATCCCCTTAGATGGGCGAAGATGTGTCTGACGCGGGTTAGCGCTAATGAGCCCCTTTAATGGGAGATGATTTGTCTTACACACCTCAGGGCTAATGAGACCCTTGGATGGGTCATGATGTGTCTGACACCCATTAGAGCTAATGAGCCGCATGGATGGGCGATGATGTGTCTGACGCCCTGAGGGCTAATGAGCCTCTTAGATGGGCGATAATGTGTCTTACACCCCTCAAGGCTAATGAGCCCTTAGGATTGGGCGATTATGTGTCTGACGGCCCTTAGGGAAATTGAGCCCCTTGGACGGGCGATGATGTGTCACACGCCCCTTAGGGCTAATGAGCACCTTGGATTGGCGATGATGTGTCTGACGCCCCTTAGGGCTAATAGGCCCCTATTATTGGCGATGATGTGTCTGAAACCCCAAAGGGCTAATGAGCCCTTATGATGGGTAATAATGTCTATGACGCCACTTAGGGCTAATATGCCCCTTTGATGGGCGATGATGTGTCTGACGCCCCTTAGGGCTAATGAGCCCCTTGGATGGTCGATGATGTGTCTCACGCCGCACAGGGCTAATGAGTCCCTTGGATGGGCGATGATGTGTCTGATGCCCCTTAGGGCTAATGAGCCTCTTAGATGGGCGATGATTTGTCTGACGCCCCTTAGCGCCAATGAACCCCTTGGATAAGCGATGATGTGTTAGACACCCCTTAGGGCTAATGAGCCCCTTAGATGGGCCATGATGTGTTTGACACCCATTAGGGCTAATGAGCCGCTTGGATGGGCGATGTTGTGTCTGACGCCCCTGAGGCCTAATGCGCCCCTTAAATGGGCGATAATGTGTCTTACACCCCTGAAGGCTAATGAGCCCCTTAGATGGGCGATTATGTGTCTGACGCCCCTTAGGGCAATTAAGCCCCTTGGAAGGGCGATGATGTGTCTCATGCCCCTTAGGACTAATGAGCGCATTGGATGGACAATGATGTGTCTGATGCCCCTTAAGGCTAATGAGCCCCTTTGATAGGCGATGATGTGTCTCACGCCCCTTAAGGCTAATAGGCCTCTTTGATAAGCGATGATGTGTCTAACACCCCATAGGGCTAATGAGCCCCTTAGATGGGTAATAATGTGTATAACGCCACTTAGGGCTAATGAGCCCCTTGGATGGGCGATGATGTGTCTCACGCCCCACAGGGCTAATGAGTCCCTATGATGGGCGATGATGTGTCTGATGCCCCTTAGGGCTAATGAGCCTCTTAGATGGGCGATGATTTGTCTGACGCCCCTTAGCGCTAATGACCCCTGGGACAAGCGATGATGTGCTATACACCCCTTAGGGCTAATGAGTCGCTTGGATGGGCGATGTATGTGTTGACAATCCAATTGGCTAATGAGCCCCTTGGATGGGTAATAATGTGTCAGATGCCACTTAGGGCTAATGATCCCCTATGATGGGACTTGATGTCTTTCACGCCCCTTAGGGCTAATAGTCCCCTTTAATAAGCGATGATGTTTCTAAAACCCCTTTGGGCTAATGAGCCCCTTGGATGGGTAATAATGTGTATGACGCCACTTACGGCTAATTAGCCCCTTTCTTGGGCGATGATGTGTCTGACGCCCTGAGGGCTAATGAGCCTCTTAGATGGGCGATAATGTGTCTTACACCCCTTAGGGCTAATGAGCCCCTAGGATGGGCGATTATGTGTCT
>CM068278.1:26020060-26084461 GCA_034703905.1 Chenopodium berlandieri | reverse complement strand
ATCTAAGGGGCTCATTAGCCCTGAGGTGTGTTAGACACATCATCGCCCATCAAAGGGGCTCATTAGCGCTAACTGGCGTTAAAGACATCATCGCCCATCTAAGGGGCTTATTAGCTCTAAGGGCATCAGAGCAACATTCATCGCCCATCCAAGGGGCTTTTAGCCCTAAGGGGCGTGGAGAAACATCGTCGCACATCCAAGGGGCTCAAATACCTAAGGGGCGTCAGACACATCATCGCCCAACAAAGGGGCTTATTAGCCCTAAGTGGGCGTCATACACATTATTTCCCATCCAAGGGGCTCATTGGCCCTATGGGGTGTTAGACACATCATCGCTTATCAAAGGGGTCCTACTAGCCCTAAGGGGCGTTAGAAACATCATCGCCATCCCAGGGCCTCATTAGCCTTAAGGGGCATCAGACACATCATTGTCCATCCAATGTGCTCATTAGTCCTAAGGGGCGTGAGACACATCATCGCCCGTCCAAGGGGCTTAATTGAAGGGGCGCCAGACACATAATCGCCCATCTAAGGGGCTTATTAGCCCTAAGGGGCAACAGACACATTATCGCCCATTTAAGGGGCTCGTTAGGCCTCAGGGGCGTCAAACACAACATCGCCCATGCATGCGGCTCATTAGCCCTAATGGGGTGTCAGACACATCATGGTCCATCCAAGGGGCTCTTTAGCCCTGAGATGTGTTAAACACATCAGCGCTCATCGAAGGGGCTCATTAGCGCTAACGGGCGTTAGACACATCTTCGCCCGTCTAAGGGGCTGATTAGCCCTAAGGGGCATTAGACACATTATCGCCTATCCAAGGGGCTCATTAGCCCTAAGGGGCGTGAGACACATCATCGACTATCCAAGGGGCTCATTAGCCCTAGGGGGAGTCAGAACATCATCACCCATCAAAGGGGCTCATTAGCCTCAAGTGGCGTCATAGACATTATTACCCATCCAAGGGGCTCATTCGCCTTATGGGGTGTCATAAACATCACCTATAAAAACGGCCTATTAGCCCTAAGGGGCGTGAGAAACATCATCGCCAATCCAAATGGCTCATTAGCCTTAAGGGGTATCAGACACATCATCGCCCATCCATGCGGCTCATTACATCTAATGGGTGTCAGACACATCATGGCCCATCCAAGGGTCTCATTAGCCCTGAGGTGTGTAAGACACATCATCGCCCATCAAAGGGGCTCATTAGCGCTAACCCGCGTTAGACACATCTTCGCCCATCTAAAGGGATGATTAGCACTAAGGTGCACCAGACACATTATCGCCCATCCAAGGGGCTCATTAGCCTTAAGGGGCGTGAGACACATCATCGCCCATCCAAGGGGCTCATTATCCCTAAGGGGCGTCAAACACATCATCACCCAACAAAGGGGCTCATTAGCCCTAAGTGGCGTCATACACATTATTACCCATCCAAGGGGCTCATTAGCCCTATGGGGTGTTAGACACATCATCGCTTATCAAAGGGGCATAGTAGCTCTAAGGGGCGTGAGACACATCATGGCCCATCTTAGGGGCTCATTAGCCCTAAGTGGCATCTGACACATTATTACCTATCCAAGGGGCTCATTAGCCCTATGGATTGTCAGACACATCATCGCCCGTACAAGCGACTCATTAGCCCAAATGGGTGTCAGACACATCATGGCCCATCTAAGGGGCTCATTAGCCCTGAGGTGTGTTAGACACATCATCGCCCATCAAAGGGGCTCATTAGCGCTAACTGGCGTTAAAGACATCATCGCCCATCTAAGGGGCTTATTAGCTCTAAGGGGCATCAGACACATCATCGCCCATCCAAGGGGCTTTTTAGCCCTAAGGGGCGTGAGAAACATCGTCGCACATCCAAGGGGCTCAAATACCTAAGGGGCGTCAGACACATCATCGCCCAACAAAGGGGCTTATTAGCCCTAAGTGGCGTCATACACATTATTTCCCATCCAAGGGGCTCATTAGCCCTATGGGGTGTTAGACACATCATCGCTTATCAAAGGGGCCTACTAGCCCTAAGGGGCGTTAGAAACATCATCGCCAATCCAAGGGCCTCATTAGCCTTAAGGGGCATCAGACACATCATTGTCCATCCAATGTGCTCATTAGTCCTAAGGGGCGTGAGACACATCATCGCCCGTCCAAGGGGCTTAATTGCCCTAAGGGGCGCCAGACACATAATCGCCCATCTAAGGGGCTTATTAGCCCTAAGGGGCAACAGACACATTATCGCCCATTTAAGGGGCTCGTTAGGCCTCAGGGGCGTCAAACACAACATCGCCCATGCATGCGGCTCATTAGCCCTAATGGGTGTCAGACACATCATGGTCCATCCAAGGGGCTCTTTAGCCCTGAGATGTGTTAAACACATCAGCGCTCATCGAAGGGGCTCATTAGCGCTAACGGGCGTTAGACACATCTTCGCCCGTCTAAGGGGCTGATTAGCCCTAAGGGGCATTAGACACATTATCGCCTATCCAAGGGGCTCATTAGCCCTAAGGGGCGTGAGACACATCATCGACTATCCAAGGGGCTCATTAGCCCTAGGGGGAGTCAGAACATCATCACCCATCAAAGGGGCTCATTAGCCTCAAGTGGCGTCATAGACATTATTACCCATCCAAGGGGCTCATTCGCCTTATGGGGTGTCATAAACATCATCGCCTATAAAAACGGCCTATTAGCCCTAAGGGGCGTGAGAAACATCATCGCCAATCCAAATGGCTCATTAGCCTTAAGGGGTATCAGACACATCATCGCCCATCCATGCGGCTCATTACATCTAATGGGTGTCAGACACATCATGGCCCATCCAAGGGTCTCATTAGCCCTGAGGTGTGTAAGACACATCATCGCCCATCAAAGGGGCTCATTAGCGCTAACCCGCGTTAGACACATCTTCGCCCATCTAAAGGGATGATTAGCACTAAGGTGCACCAGACACATTATCGCCCATCCAAGGGGCTCATTAGCCTTAAGGGGCGTGAGACACATCATCGCCCATCCAAGGGGCTCATTATCCCTAAGGGGCGTCAAACACATCATCACCCAACAAAGGGGCTCATTAGCCCTAAGTGGCGTCATACACATTATTACCCATCCAAGGGGCTCATTAGCCCTATGGGGTGTTAGACACATCATCGCTTATCAAAGGGGCATAGTAGCTCTAAGGGGCGTGAGACACATCATGGCCCATCTTAGGGGCTCATTAGCCCTAAGTGGCATCTGACACATTATTACCTATCCAAGGGGCTCATTAGCCCTATGGATTGTCAGACACATCATCGCCCGTACAAGCGACTCATTAGCCCAAATGGGTGTCAGACACATCATGGCCCATCTAAGGGGCTCATTAGCCCTGAGGTGTGTTAGACACATCATCGCCCATCAAAGGGGCTCACTAGCGCTAATTGGCGTTAAAGACATCATCGCCCATCTAAGGGGCTTATTAGCTCTAAGGGGCATCAGACACATCATCGCCCATCCAAGGGGCTTATTAGCCCTAAGGGGCGTGAGAAACATCGTCGCACATCCAAGGGGCTCAAATACCTAAGGGGCGTCAGACACATCATCGCCCAACAAAGGGGCTTATTAGCCCTAAGTGGCGTCATACACATTATTTCCCCTCCAAGGGGCTCATTAGCCCTATGGGGTGTTAGACACATCATCGCTTATCAAAGGGGCCTACTAGCCCTAAGGGGCGTTAGAAACATCATCGCCAATCCAAGGGCCTCATTAGCCTTAAGGGGCATCAGACACATCATTGTCCATCCAATGTGCTCATTAGTCCTAAGGGGCGTGAGACACATCATCGCTCGTCCAAGGGGCTTAATTGCCCTTAGGGGCGCCAGACACATAATCGCCCATCTAAGGGGCTCATTAGCCCTAAGGGGCAACAGACACATTATCGCCCATTTAAGGGGCTCGTTAGGCCTCAGGGGCGTCAAACACAACATCGCCCATGCATGCGGCTCATTAGCCCTAATGGGTGTCAGACACATCATGGTCCATCCAAGGGGCCCTTTAGCCCTGAGATGTGTTAAACACATCAGCGCTCATCGAAGGGGCTCGTCAGAACATCATCACCCATCAAAGGGGCTCATTAGCCTCAAGTGGCGTCATAGACATTATTACCCATCCAAGGGGCTCATTCGCCTTATGGGGTGTCATAAACATCATCGCCTATAAAAACGGCCTATTAGCCCTAAGGGGCGTGAGAAACATCATCGCCAATCCAAATGGCTCATTAACCTTAAGGGGTATCAGACACATCATCGCCCATCCATGCTGCTCATTACATCTAATGGGTGTCAGACACATCATGGCCCATCCAAGGGTCTCATTAGCCCTGAGGTGTGTAAGACACATCATCGCCCATCAAAGGGGCTCATTAGCGCTAACCCGCGTTAGACACATCTTCGCCCATCTAAAGGGATGATTAGCACTAAGGTGCACCAGACACATTATCGCCCATCCAAGGGGCTCATTAGCCTTAAGGGGCGTGAGACACATCATCGCCCATCCAAGGGGCTCATTATCCCTAAGGGGCGTCAAACACATCATCACCCAACAAAGGGGCTCATTAGCCCTAAGTGGCGTCATACACATTATTACCCATCCAAGGGGCTCATTAGCCCTATGGGGTGTTAGACACATCATCGCTTATCAAAGGGGCATAGTAGCCCTAAGGGGCGTGAGACACATCATGGCCCATCTTAGGGGCTCATTAGCCCTAAGTGGCATCTGTCACATTATTACCTATCCAAGGGGCTCATTAGCCCTATGGATTGTCAGACACATCATCGCCCATACAAGCGAGTCATTAGCCCAAATGGGTGTCAGACACATCATGGCCCATCTAAGGGGCTCATTAGCCCTGAGGTGTGTTAGACACATCATCGCCCATCAAAGGGGCTCATTAGCGCTAACTGGCGTTAAAGACATCATCGCCCATCTAAGAAGCTTATTAGCTCTAAGGGGCATCAAACACATCATCGCCCATCCAAGGGGCTTATTAGCCCTAAGGGGCGTGAGAAACATCGTCGCACATCCAAGGGGCTCAAATACCTAAGGGGCGTCAGACACATCATCGCCCAACAAAGGGGCTTATTAGCCCTATTTGGCGTCATACACATTATTTCCCATCCAAGGGGCTCATTAGCCCTATGGGGTGTTAGACACATCATCGCTTATCAAAGGGGCCTACTAGCCCTAAGGGGTGTTAGAAACATCATCGCCAATCCAAGGGCCTCATTAGCCTTAAGGGGCATCAGACACATCATTGTCCATCCAATGTGCTCATTAGTCCTAAGGGGCGTGAGACACATCATTGCCCGTCCAAGGGGCTTAATTGCCCTAAGGGGCGCCAGACACATAATCGCCCATCTAAGGGGCTCATTAGCCCTAAGGGGCAACAAACACATTATCGCCCATTTAAGGGGCTCGTTAGGCCTCAGGGGCGTCAAACACAACATCGCCCATGCATGCGGCTCATTAGCCCTAATGGGTGTCAAACACATCATGGTCCATCCAAGGGGCTCTTTAGCCCTGAGATGTGTTAAACACATCAGCGCTCATCGAAGGGGCTCATTAGCGCTAACGGGCGTTAGACACATCTTCGCCCGTCTAAGGGGCTGATTAGCCCTAAGGGGCATTAGACACATTATCGCCTATCCAAGGGGCTCATTAGCCCTAAGGGGCGTGAGACACATCATCGACTATCCAAGGGGCTCATTAGCCCTAAGGGGCGTCAGAACATCATCACCCATCAAAGGGGCTCATTAGCCTCAAGTGGCGTCATAGACATTATTACCCATCCAAGGGGCTCATTCGCCTTATGGGGTGTCATAAACATCATCGCCTATAAAAACGGCCTATTAGCCCTAAGGGGCGTGAGAAACATCATCGCCAATCCAAATGGCTCATTAGCCTTAAGGGGTATCAGACACATCATCGCCCATCCATGCGGCTCATTACATCTAATGGGTGTCAGACACATCATGGCCCATCCAAGGGTCTCATTAGCCCTGAGGTGTGTTAGACACATCATCGCCCATCAAAGGGGCTCATTTGCGCTAACCCGCGTTAGACACATCTTCGCCCATCTAAAGGGATGATTAGCACTAAGGTGCACCAGACACATTATCGCCCATCCAAGGGGCTCATTAGCCTTAAGCGGCGTGAGACACATCATCGCCCATCCAAGGGGCTCATTATCCCTAAGGGGCGTCAAACACATCATCACCCAACAAAGGGGCTCATTAGCCCTAAGTGGCGTCATACACATTATTACCCATCCAAGGGGCTCATTAGCCCTATGGGGTGTTAGACACATCATCGCTTATCAAAGGGGCATAGTAGCCCTAAGGGGCGTGAGACACATCATGGCCCATCTTAGGGGCTCATTAGCCCTAAGTGGCATCTGACACATTATTACCTATCCAAGGGGCTCATTAGCCCTATGGATTGTCAGACACATCATCGCCCATACAAGCGACTCATTAGCCCAAATGGGTGTCAGACACATCATGGCCCATCTAAGGGGCTCATTAGCCCTGAGGTGTGTTAGACACATCATCGCCCATCAAAGGGGCTCATTAGCGCTAACTGGCGTTAAAGACATCATCGCCCATCTAAGAAGCTTATTAGCTCTAAGGGGCATCAGACACATCATCGCCCATCCAAGGGGCTTATTAGCCCTAAGGGGCGTGAGAAACATCGTCGCACATCCAAGGGGCTCAAATACCTAAGGGCTGTCAGACAAATCATCGCCCAACAAAGGGGCTTATTAGCCCTAAGTGGCGTCATACACATTATTTCCCATCCAAGGGGCTCATTAGCCCTATGGGGTGTTAGACACATCATCGCTTATCAAAGGGGCCTACTAGCCCTAAGGGGCGTTAGAAACATCATCGCCAATCCAAGGGCCTCATTAGCCTTAAGGGGCATCAGACACATCATTGTCCATCCAATGTGCTCATTAGTCCTAAGGGGCGTGAGACACATCATCGCCCGTCCAAGGGGCTTAATTGCCCTAAGGGGCGCCAGACACATAATCGCCCATCTAAGGGGCTCATTAGCCCTAAGGGGCAACAGACACATTATCGCCCATTTAAGGGGCTCGTTAGGCCTCAGGGGCGTCAAACACAACATCGCCCATGCATGCGGCTCATTAGCCCTAATGGGTGTCAAACACATCATGGTCCATCCAAGGGGCTCTTTAGCCCTGAGATGTGTTAAACACATCAGCGCTCATCGAAGGGGCTCATTAGCGCTAACGGGCGTTAGACACATCTTCGCCCGTCTAAGGGGCTGATTAGCCCTAAGGGGCATTAGACACATTATCGCCTATCCAAGGGGCTCATTAGCCCTATGGGGCGTGCGACACATCATCGACTATCCAAGGGGCTCATTAGCCCTAAGGGGCGTCAGAACATCATCACCCATCAAAGGGGCTCATTAGCCTCAAGTGGCGTCATAGACATTATTACCCATCCAAGGGGCTCATTCGCCTTATGGGGTGTCATAAACATCATCGCCTATAAAAACGGCCTATTAGCCGTAAGGGGCGTGAGAAACATCATCGCCAATCCAAATGGCTCATTAGCCTTAAGGGGTATCAGACACATCATCGCCCATCCAATGCGCTCATTAGCCCTAAGGGGCGTGAGACACATCATCGCCCATCCAATGGGTTCAATTACCCTAAAGGGCGTCAGACACAAAATCGCCCATCCAAGGGGCTCATTAGCTCTGAGGGGTGTAAGACACATTATCGCACATCTAAGGGGCTCATTAGCCCTTAGGGGCGTCAGACACATCATCGCCCATCCAAGGGGCTTATCAGCAATAACGGGCGTCAGGCACATCCTCGCCCATCTAAGGGGCTGATTACCCCTAAGGGGCATTAGACACATTATTGCCTATCCAAGGGGCTCATTAGCCCTAAGGGGCGTAAGACACACCATCCACCATTCTAGGGGATCATTAGCCCTAAGGGGCGTCAGACACATCATCGCCATCAAAGGGGCTCATTAGCCCTAAGTGGCGTCATAGACATTATTACCCATCCAAGGGGCTCATTAGCCTTATGTGGTGTCAGACACATCATTGCCTATCAAAGGGGCCTATTAGCCTTAAGGGGCGTGAGACACATCATCGCCAATCCAAGGGGCTCATTAGCCTTAAGGGGCATCAGACACATCATTGTCCATCCAATGCGCTCATTAGCCGTAAGGGGCGTGAGACACATAATCGCCGTCCTAGGGGCTCAATTTCCCTAAGGGGTGTCAGACACATAATCGCCCATCTAAGGGGCTCATTAGACCTAAGGGGCATCAGACACATTATCGCCCATTTAAGGGGTTGGTTAGGCCTCAAGGGCGTCAAACACAACATCGCCCATCCAAGCGGCTCATTAGCCCTAATGGGTGTCAAACACATCATGGCCCATCCAAGGGGCTCATTAACCCTGAGATGTGTTAAACACATCATCGCTCATCGAAGGGGCTCATTAGCGCTAACGGTTGTTATACACATCTTCGCCCGTCTAAGGGGCTGATTAGCCCTAAAGGGCATTAGACACATTATCGCCTATGCAAGGGGCTCATTAGCCCTAAGGGGCGTGAGACACATCATCGACCATCCAAGGGGCTCATTAGCCCTAAGGGGCGTCAGAACATCATCATCCATCAAAGGGGCTCATTAGCCTTAAATGGCGTCATAGACATTATTACCCATCCAAGGGGCTCATTAGCCCTATAGGGTGTTAGACACATCATCGCCTATCAAAACGACCTATTAGCCCTAAGGGGCGTGAGAAACATCATCGCCAATCCAAATGGCTCATTAGCCTTAAGGGGCATCAGACACATCATCTCCTATCTAATGCGCTCATTAGTCCTAAGGGGCATGAGATACATCATCGCCCATCCAAGGGGTTCAATTACCCTAAGGGGCGTCAGACAGATAATCGCCCATCCAAGGGGCTCATTAGCCCTGAGGGGTGTATCGCCCATCTAAGGGGCTCATTAGCCCTCACGGGCCTCAAACACATCATCGCCCATTCAAGGGCTCATTAGCGCTAACGGGCGTCAGGCACATCTTCGCCCATCTAAGGGGCTGATTACCCCTAAGGGGCATTAGACACATTATCGCCTATCCAAGGGGCTCATTAGCCCTAAGGGGTGTAGGACACATCATCGACCATCCTAAGGGCTCATTAGCCCTAAGGGGCGTCTGACACATCATCGCCCATCAAAGGGGCTCATTAGCCCTAAGTGGCGTCATAGACATTATTACCCATTCAAGGGGCTTATTAGCCCTATGGGGTTTCAGACACATCATCGCCTATAAAAGGGGCCTATTAGCCCTAAGGGGCGTGAGACACATCATCACCAATCCAAGGGGCACATTAGCCTTAAGGGGCATCAAACACATCATCGCCCATCCAATGCGCTCATTAGCCCTAAGGGGCGTGAGACACATCATGGCCCATCTAAGGGGCTCATTAGCCCTAAGGGGTGTCGAACACATCATCGCTTATCCAAGGGGTTCATTGGCGCTAAGGGGCGTCAGAAAAATCATCGCCCATTTAAGAGGCTCATTAGCCCTAAGGGGAATAAGAAACATCATCGCCCATCCAAGGGACTCATTAGCCCTATGCGGCGTGAGACACATCATCGACCATCCAAGGGGCTCATTAGCCCTAAGGGGCGTCAGACACATCACCGCCCATCAAAGGGGCATATTAGCCCTAAGTGGCGTTATAGACATTATTACCCATCCAAAGGGCTCATTATCCCTTTGGGGTTTCAGACACATCATCGCCTATAATAGGGGCCTATTAGCCCTAAGGGGCGTGAGACACATCATCGCCAATCCAAGGTGCTCATTAGCGTTAAGGGGCATTAGACACATCATCGCCCATCCAATGCGCTCATTAGTCATAAGGGGCGTGTGACACATCATCGCCCATCCAAGGGACTCAATTTACCTTAAGGGCCGTCAGACACATAATCGTCCATCCTAGGGGCTCATTAGCCTTGAGGGTTGTAAGACACATTATCGCCCATCTAAGAGGCTCATTAGCCCTCAGGGTCTCAGACACATCATCGCCCATCCATGCGGCTCATTAGATCTAATGGGTGTCAGACACATCATGGCCCATCCAAGGGTCTCATTAGCCCTGAGTAGTGTAAGACACATCATAGCCCATCAAAGGGGATCATTAGCGCTAACCCGCGTTAGACACATCTTCGCCCATCTAAAGGGATGATTAGCACTAAGGTGCACCAGACACATTATCGCCCATCCAAGGGGCTCGTTAGCCTTAAGGGGCGTGAGACACATCATCGCCCATCCAAGGGGCTCATTATCCCTAAGGGGCGTCAAACACATCATCACCCAACAAAGGGGCTCATTAGCCCTAAGTGGCGTCATACACATTATTACCCATCCAAGGGGCTCATTAGCCCTATGGGGTGTTAGACACATCATCGCTTATCAAAGGGGCATAGTAGCCCTAAGGGGCGTGAGACACATCATGGCCCATCTTAGGGGCTCATTAGCCCTAAGTGGCATCTGACACATTATTACCTATCCAAGGGGCTCATTAGCCCTATGGATTGTCAGACACATCATCGCCCATACAAGCGACTCATTAGCCCAAATGGGTGTCAGACACATCATGGCCCATCCAAGGGGCTCATTAGCCCTGAGGTGTGTTAGACACATCATCGCCCATCAAAGGGGCTCATTAGCGCTAACTGGCGTTAAAGACATCATCGCCCATCTAAGGGGCTTATTAGCTCTAAGGGGCATCAGACACATCATCGCCCATCCAAGGGGCTTATTAGCCCTAAGGGGCGTGAGAAACATCGTCGCACATCCAAGGGGCTCAAATACCTAAGGGCCGTCAGACAAATCATCGCCCAACAAAGGGGCTTATTAGCCCTAATTGGCGTCATACACATTATTTCCCATCCAAGGGGCTCATTAGCCCTATGGGGTGTTAGACACATCATCGCTTATCAAAGGGGCCTACTAGCCCTAAGGGGCGTTAGAAACATCATCGCCAATCCAAGGGCCTCATTAGCCTTAAGGGGCATCAGACACATCATTGTCCATCCAATGTGCTCATTAGTCCTAAGGGGCGTGAGACACATCATCGCCCGTCCAAGGGGCTTAATTGCCCTAAGGGGCGCCAGACACATAATCGCCCATCTAAGGGGCTCATTAGCCCTAAGGGGCAACAGACACATTATCGCCCATTTAAGGGGCTCGTTAGGCCTCAGGGGCGTCAAACACAACATCGCCCATGCATGCGGCTCATTAGCCTTAATGGGTGTCAAACACATCATGGTCCATCCAAGGGGCTCTTTAGCCCTGAGATGTGTTAAACACATCAGCGCTCATCGAAGGGGCTCATTAGCGCTAACGGGCGTTAGACACATCTTCGCCCGTCTAAGGGGCTGATTAGCCCTAAGGGGCATTAGACACATTATCGCCTATCCAAGGGGCTCATTAGCCCTAAGGGGCGTGAGACACATCATCGACTATCCAAGGGGCTCATTAGCCCTAAGGGGCGTCAGAACATCATCACCCATCAAAGGGGCTCATTAGCCTCAAGTGGCGTCATAGACATTATTACCCATCCAAGGGGCTCATTCGCCTTATGGGGTGTCATAAACATCATCGCCTATAAAAACGGCCTATTAGCCCTAAGGGGCGTGAGAAACATCATCGCCAATCCAAATGGCTCATTAGCCTTAAGGGGTATCAGACACATCATCGCCCATCCAATGCGCTCATTAGCCCTAAGGGGCGTGAGACACATCATCGCCCATCCAATGGGTTCAATTACCCTAAAGGGTGTCAGACACAAAATCGCCCATCCAAGGGGCTCATTAGCTCTGAGGGGTGTAAGACACATTATCGCACATCTAAGGGGCTCATTAGCCCTTAGGGGCGTCAGACACATCATCGCCCATCCAAGGGGCTTATTAGCAATAACGGGCGTCAGGCACATCTTCGCCCATCTAAGGGGCTGATTACCCCTAAGGGGCATTAGACACATTATTGCCTATCCAAGGGGCTCATTAGCCCTAAGGGGAGTAAGACACACCATCCATCATTCTAGGGGATCATTAGCCCTAAGGGGCGTCAGACACATCATCGCCATCAAAGGGGCTCATTAGCCCTAAGTGGCGTCATAGACATTATTACCCATCCAAGGGGCTCATTAGCCCTATGTGGTGTCAGACACATCATTGCCTATCAAAGGGGCCTATTAGCCTTAAGGGGCGTGAGACACATCATCGCCAATCCAAGGGGCTCATTAGCCTTAAGGGGCATCAGACACATCATTGTCCATCCAATGCGCTCATTAGCCGTAAGGGGCGTGAGACACATAATCGCCGTCCTAGGGGCTCAATTGCCCTAAGGGGTGTCAGACACATAATCGCCCATCTAAGGGGCTCATTAGCCCTAAGGGGCATCAGACACATTATCGCCCATTTAAGGGGTTGGTTAGGCCTCAGGGGCGTCAAACACAACATCGCCCATCCAAGCGGCTCATTAGCCCTAATGGGTGTCAAACACATCATGGCCCATCCAAGGGGCTCATTAACCCTGAGATGTGTTAAACACATCATCGCTCATCGAAGGGGCTCATTAGCGCTAACGGTTGTTATACACATCTTCGCCCGTCTAAGGGGCTGATTAGCCCTAAAGGGCATTAGACACATTATCGCCTATGCAAGGGGCTCATTAGCCCTAAGGGGCGTGAGACACATCATCGACCATCTAAGGGGCTCATTAGCCCTAAGGGGCGTCAGAACATCATCATCCATCAAAGGGGCTCATTAGCCTTAAATGGCGTCATAGACATTATTACCCATCCAAGGGGCTCATTAGCCCTATAGGGTGTTAGACACATCATCGCCTATCAAAATGACCTATTAGCCCTAAGGGGCGTGAGAAACATCATCGCCAATCCAAATGGCTCATTAGCCTTAAGGGGCATCAGACACATCATCTCCTATCTAATGCGCTCATTAGTCCTAAGGGGCATGAGATACATCATCGCCCATCCAAGGGGTTCAATTACCCTAAGGGGCGTCAGACAGATAATCGCCCATCCAAGGGGCTCATTAGCCCTGAGGGGTGTATCGCCCATCTAAGGGGCTCATTAGCCCTCACGGGCCTCAAACACATCATCGCCCATTCAAGGGCTCATTAGCGCTAACGGGCGTCAGGCACATCTTCGCCCATCTAAGGGGCTGATTACCCCTAAGGGGCATTAGACACATTATCGCCTATCCAAGGGGCTCATTAGCCCTAAGGGGTGTAGGACACATCATCGACCATCCTAAGGGCTCATTAGCCCTAAGGGGCGTCTGACACATCATCGCCCATCAAAGGGGCTCATTAGCCCTAAGTGGCGTCATAGACATTATTACCCATTCAAGGGGCTTATTAGCCCTATGGGGTTTCAGACACATCATCTCCTATAAAAGGGGCCTATTAGCCCTAAGGGGCGTAAGACACATCATCGCCAATCCAAGGGGCACATTAGCCTTAAGGGGCATCAAACACATCATCGCCCATCCAATGCGCTCATTAGCCCTAAGGGGCGTGAGACACATCATGGCCCATCTAAGGGGCTCATTAGCCCTAAGGGGTGTCTAACACATCATCGCTTATCCAAGGGGTTCATTGGCGCTAAGGGGCGTCAGAAAAATCATCGCCCATTTAAGAGGCTCATTAGCCCTAAGGGGAATAAGAAACATCATCGCCCATCACAGGGACTCATTAGCCCTATGCGGCGTGTGAGACACATCATCGACCATCCAAGGGGCTCATTAGCCCTAAGGGGCGTCAGACACATCACCGCCCATCAAAGGGGCATATTAGCCCTAAGTGGCGTTATAGACATTATTACCCATCCAACGGGCTCATTATCCCTTTGGGGTTTAAGACACATCATCGCCTATAATAGGGGCCTACTAGCCCTAAGGGGCGTGAGACACATCATCGCAATTCCAAGGTGCTCATTAGCGTTAAGGGGCATTAGACACATCATCGCCCATCCAATGCGCTCATTAGTCATAAGGGGCGTGTGACACATCATCGCCCATCCAAGGGGCTCAATTTACCTAAGGGCCGTCAGACACATAATCGTCCATCCTAGGGGCTCATTAGCCTTGAGGGTTGTAAGACACATTATCGCCCATCTTAGAGGCTCATTAGCCCTCAGGGTCTCTAACACATCATCGCCCATCCAGGCGGCTCATTAGATCTAATGGGTGTGAGACACATCATGGCCCATCCAAGGGTCTCATTAGCCCTGAGGTGTGTAAGACACATCATCGCCCATCAAAGGGGCTCATTAGCGCTAACCCGCGTTAGACACATCTTCGCCCATCTAAAGGGATGATTAGCACTAAGGTGCACCAGACACATTATCGCCCATCCAAGGGGCTCGTTAGCCTTAAGGGGCGTGAGACACATCATCGCCCATCCAAGGGGCTCATTATCCCTAAGGGGCGTCAAACACAACATCACCCAACAAAGGGGCTCATTAGCCCTAAGTGGCGTCATACCCATTATTACCCATTCAAGGGGCTTATTAGCCCTATGGGGTTTCAGACACATCATCGCCTATAAAAGGGGCCTATTAGCCCTAAGGGGCGTGAGACACATCATCGCCAATCCAAGGGGCACATTAGCCTTAAGGGGCATCAAACACATCATCGCCCATCCAATGCGCTCATTAGCCCTAAGGGGCGTGAGACACATCATGGCCCATCTAAGGGGCTCATTAGCCCTAAGGGGTGTCTAACACATCATCGCTTATCCAAGGGGTTCATTGGCGCTAAGGGGCGTCAGAAAAATCATCGCCCATTTAAGAGGCTCATTAGCCCTAAGGGGAATAAGAAACATCATCGCCCATCCAAGGGGCTCATTAGCCCTAAGGGGTGTAGGACACATCATCGACCATCCTAAGGGCTCATTAGCCCTAAGGGGCGTCTGACACATCATCGCCCATCAAAGGGGCTCATTAGCCCTAAGTGGCGTCATAGACAATATTACCCATTCAAGGGGCTTATTAGCCCTATGGGGTTTCAGACACATCATCTCCTATAAAAGGGGCCTATTAGCCCTAAGGGGCGTGAGACACATCATCGCCAATCCAAGGGGCACATTAGCCTTAAGGGGCATCAAACACATCATCGCCCATCCAATGCGCTCATTAGCCCTAAGGGGCGTGAGACACATCATGGCCCATCTAAGGGGCTCATTAGCCCTAAGGGGTGTCTAACACATCATCGCTTATCCAAGGGGTTCATTGGCGCTAAGGGGCGTCAGAAAAATCATCGCCCATTTAAGAGGCTCATTAGCCCTAAGGGGAATAAGAAACATCATCGCCCATCACAGGGACTCATTAGCCCTATGCGGCGTGAGACACATCATCGACCATCCAAGGGGCTCATTAGCCCTAAGGGGCGTCAGACACATCACCGCCCATCAAAGGGGCATATTAGCCCTAAGTGGCGTTATAGACATTATTACCCATCCAACGGGCTCATTATCCCTTTGGGGTTTCAGACACATCATCGCCTATAATAGGGGCCTATTAGCCCTAAGGGGCGTGAGACACATCATCGCAATTCCAAGGTGCTCATTAGCGTTAAGGGGCATTAGACACATCATCGCCCATCCAATGCGCTCATTAGTCATAAGGGGCGTGTGACACATCATCGCCCATCCAAGGGGCTCAATTTACCTAAGGGCCGTCAGACACATAATCGTCCATCCTAGGGGCTCATTAGCCTTGAGGGTTGTAAGACACATTATCGCCCATCTTAGAGGCTCATTAGCCCTCAGGGTCTCAGACACATCATCGCCCATCCAGGCGGCTCATTAGATCTAATGGGTGTCAGACACATCATGGCCCATCCAAGGGTATCATTAGCCCTAAGGTGTGTAAGACACATTATCGCCCATCAAAGGGGCTCATTAGCGCTAACCCGCGTTAGACACATCTTCGCCCATCTAAAGGGATGATTAGCACTAAGGTGCACCAGACACATTATCGCCCATCCAAGGGGCTCGTTAGCCTTAAGGGGCGTGAGACACATCATCGCCCATCCAAGGGGCTCATTATCCCTAAGGGGCGTCAAACACATCATCACCCAACAAAGGGGCTCATTAGCCCTAAGTGGCGTCATACACATTATTACCCATTCAAGGGGCTTATTAGCCCTATGGGGTTTCAGACACATCATCGCCTATAAAAGGGGCCTATTAGCCCTAAGGGGCGTGAGACACATCATCGCCAATCCAAGGGGCACATTAGCCTTAAGGGGCATCAAACACATCATCGCCCATCCAATGCGCTCATTAGCCCTAAGGGGCGTGAGACACATCATGGCCCATCTAAGGGGCTCATTAGCCCTAAGGGGTGTCTAACACATCATCGCTTATCCAAGGGGTTCATTGGCGCTAAGGGGCGTCAGAAAAATCATCGCCCATTTAAGAGGCTCATTAGCCCTAAGGGGAATAAGAAACATCATCGCCCATCCAAGGGACTCATTAGCCCTATGCGGCGTGAGACACATCATCGACCATCCAAGGGGCTCATTAGCCCTAAGGGGCGTCAGACACATCACCGCCCATCAAAGGGGCATATTAGCCCTAAGTGGCGTTATAGACATTATTACCCATCCAAAGGGCTCATTATCCCTTTGGAGTTTCAGACACATCATCGCCTATAATAGGGGCCTATTAGCCCTAAGGGGCGTGAGACACATCATCGCCAATCCAAGGTGCTCATTAGCGTTAAGGGGCATTAGACACATCAACGCCCATCCAATGCGCTCATTAGTCATAAGGGGCGTGTGACACATCATCGCCCATCCAAGGGGCTCAATTTACCTAAGGGCCGTCAGACACATAATCGTCCATCCTAGGGGCTCATTAGCCTTGAGGGTTTTAAGACACACTATCGCCCATCTAAGAGGCTCATTAGCCCTCAGGGTCTCATACACATCATCGCCCATCCATGCGGCTCATTAGATCTAATGGGTGTCAGACACATCATGGCCCATCCAAGGGTCTCATTAGCCCTAAGGTGTGTAAGACACATCATCGCCCATCAAAGGGGCTCATTAGCGCTAACCCGCGTTAGACACATCTTCGCCCATCTAAAGGGATGATTAGCACTAAGGTGCACCAGACACATTATCGCCCATCCAAGGGGCTCGTTAGCCTTAAGGGGCGTGAGACACATCATCGCCCATCCAAGGGGCTCATTATCCCTAAGGGGCGTCAAACACATCATCACCCAACAAAGGGGCTCATTAGCCCTAAGTGGCGTCATACACATTATTACCTATCCAAGGGGCTCATTAGCCCTATGGGGTTTTAGACACATCATCGCTTATCAAAGGGGCATAGTAGCCCTAAGGGGCGTGAGACACATCATGGCCCATATTAGGGGCTCATTAGCCCTAAGCGGCATTTGACACATTATTACCTATCCAAGGGGCTCATTAGCCCTATGGATTGTCAGACACATCATCGCCCATACAAGCGACTCATTAGCCCAAATGGGTGTCAGACACATCATGGCCCATCCAAGGGGCTCATTAGCCCTGAGGTGTGTTAGACACATCATCGCCCATCAAAGGGGCTCATTAGCGCTAACTGGCGTTAAAGACATCATCGCCCATCTAAGGGGCTTATTAGCTCTAAGGGGCATCAGACACATCATCGCCCATCCAAGGGGCTTATTAGCCCTAAGGGGCGTGAGAAACATCGTCGCACATCCAAGGGGCTCAAATACCTAAGGGGCGTCACACACATCATCGCCCAACAAAGGGGCTTATTAGCCCTAAGTGGCGTCATACACATTATTTCCCATCCAAGGGGCTCATTAGCCCTATGGGGTGTTAGACACATCATCGCTTATCAAAGGGGCCTACTAGCCCTAAGGGGCGTTAGAAACATCATCGCCAATCCAAGGGCCTCATTAGCCTTAAGGGGCATCAGACACATCATTTTCCATCCAATGTGCTCATTAGTCCTAAGGGGCGTGAGACACATCATCGCCCGTCCAAGGGGCTTAATTGCCCTAAGGGGCGCCAGACACATAATCGCCCATCTAAGGGGCTCATTAGCCCTAAGGGGCAACAGACACATTATCGCCCATTTAAGGGTCTCGTTAGGCCTCAGGGGCGTCAAACACAACATCGCCCATGCATGCGGCTCATTAGCCCTAATGGGTGTCAAACACATCATGGTCCATCCAAAGGGCTCTTTAGCCCTGAGATGTGTTAAACACATCAGCGCTCATCGAAGGGGCTCATTAGCGCTAACGGGCGTTAGACACATCTTCGCCCGTCTAAGGGGCTGATTAGCCCTAAGGGGCATTAGACACATTATCGCCTATCCAAGGGGCTCATTAGCCCTAAAGGGCGTGAGACACATCATCGACTATCCAAGGGGCTCATTAGCCCTAAGGGGCGTCAGAACATCATCACCCATCAAAGGGGCTCATTAGCCTCAAGTGGCGTAATAGACATTATTACCCATCCAAGGGGCTCATTCGCCTTATGGGGTGTCATACACATCATCGCCTATAAAAACGGCCTATTAGCCTTAAGGGGCGTGAGAAACATCATCGCCAATCCAAATGGCTCATTAGCCTTAAGGGGTATCAGACACATCATCGCCCATCCAATGCGCTCATTAGCCCTAAGGGGCGTGAGACACATCATCGCCCATCCAATGGGTTCAATTACCCGAAGGGGCGTTAGACACAAAATCGCCCATCCAAGGGGCTCATTAGCTCTGAGGGGTGTAAGACACATTATCGCACATCTAAGGGGCTCATTAGCCCTTAGGGGCGTCAGACACATCATCGCCCATCCAAGGGGCTTATTAGCAATAACGGGCGTCAGGCACGTCTTCGCCCATCTAAGGGGCTGATTACCCCTAAGGGGCATTAGACACATTATTGCCTATCCAAGGGGCTCATTAGCCCTAAGGGGCGTTAGACACACCATCCACCATTCTAGGGGATCATTAGTCCTAAGGGGCGTCAGACACATCATCGCCATCAAAGGGGCTCATTAGCCCTAAGTGGTGTCATAGATATTATTACCCATCCAAGGGGCTCATTAGCCCTATGTGGTGTCAGACACATCATTGCCTATCAAAGGGGCCTATTAGCCTTAAGGGGCATGTGACACATCATCGCCAATCCAAGGGGCTCATTAGCCTTAAGGGGCATCAGACACATCATTGTCCATCCAATGCGCTCATTAGCCGTAAGGGGCGTGAGACACATAATCGCCGTCCTAGGGGCTCAATTGCCCTAAGGGGTGTAACACACATTATCGCCCATCTAATAGGCTCATTAGCCCTCAGGGCTTCAGACACATCATCGCACATCCAAGCGGCTCATTAGCCCAAATGGGTATCAAACACATCATTGCCAATCCAAGGGGCTCATTAGCCCTGAGGTGTGTCAGACACATCATCGCCCATCAAAGTGTCTCATTAGCGCTAACTGGGGTCAGACACATCATCGCCCATTTAAGGGGCTTATTAGCTCTAACGAGCATCAGACACATCATCTCCCATCCAAGGGGCTAATTAGCCCTAAGGGGCGTGAAACACATCACCGCCTATCTATGGGGCTCATTAACCCTTAGGGGCGTCAAACACATCATCGCGCAATAAAGTGGCTCATAAGCCTTAAGTGGCGTCATACATATTATTAACCATCTATGTGGCTTATTAGCCCTATGGGGTGTTAAACACATCATCGGCTATCAAAGGGGCATCAGACACATTATCGCCCATCCAATGCGCTCATTAGCCCTAAGGGGCGTGAGACACATCATCGCCCATCTAAGGGGCTCAATTGCCATAAGGGGTGTAACACACATTATCGCCCATCTAAGAGGATCATTAGCCCTCAGGGCGTCAAACACATCATCGCCCATCCAACCGGCTCATTAGCTCTAATGGGTGTCTAACACATCATGGCCCTTCCAAGGGGCTTATTAGCCCTGAGGTGTGTAAGACACATCATCGCCCATCAAAGGGGCTCATTAGCGCTAACCAGCGTCATACACATCTTCGCCCATCTGAGGGGTCATTAGCCCTAAGTTCCATGAGACACATCATCGCCCATCCAAGGGGCTCATTAGCCCTAAGATGCGACATACACATTATGGCCCATCAAAGGAGCTCATTAGCGCTAAGTGGCATCAAACACATTATTACCAATCCAAGGGGCTCATTATCCCTATGGATTGTCAGATACATCATCTCCCATCCAAGCGACTCATTAGCCCTAAGGGGTATCAGACAAATCATCGCCCATCTAAGAGGCTCATTAGCCCTAAGGGGCATCAGACACATCATCGCCTATCCAATGGACTCATTAGCCCTATTGGGCGTGAGACACATCATCGCCCATCCAAAAGGCTCATTAGCCCTAAGGGGCGTTAGACACATCATCGCTCATCAAAGGGTCTCATTAGCCCTAAGTGGCTTTACACACATAATCGCCCATCCAAGGGGCTCATTAGCCCTGAGGGGTGTAAGACCCATCATCGCCCATCCAAAGGGCTCATTAGCCCTTAGGGGTGTCAGACACATCATCGCCCATCCAAGCGGGTCATTAGCCCAAATTGGTGTCAGACACATCATGGCCCATCTTAGGGGCTCATTAGCCCTGAGGTGTGTCAAACACATCATCGCCCATCAAAGGGGCTCATTAGCGCTAATGGGCGTCAGACACATCATCGCCCATCTGAGGGGATTTTTAGCTCTAAGGGGCATCAGACACATCATCGCCCATCCAAGGGGCTCTTTAGCCAAAAGATGCGTGAGACACATCATCACCCATCCAAGGGGCTCATTATCCCTAAGGGGCGTCTGACACATCATCGCCCAACAAAGGGACTCATTAGCTGGTGAAAGATAATTAGGTTGTTGGACTAACTACCCTCAACCAAACAATATTTATAAACCTACACCTACACTAAACAAGTTTAGTGGTAAGTAGAGGGTCGAACCACGGAGACGACATAAACACTATCAACACCACCACCAACTAAGCTAGGTCAAAGAGATAGGATGGATAGAACAATAAACAAAATGAGATTAATATTAAGTTAAACTAGCACCAAGGGAGAGGGTCAAACAAGACAATGATCTTCAATAAAGTTAGGCAATGGAAATGAGTTTACATGCAAACCAAATATCTCATATAAGGAAATACCAACAATACCATCTAACCACCTATCGGGGCCAAAGGCTTTCCCAACTTAACACATGCTCATACTATCGTCATAAGATGTGAAAGTTAAGGTTTTTGCATAGAATCGATCACCTCATGGATATCCCTAAGTTACACTATTGTCATAACTTAGTTCAATCCACCCAATTACAACACATGATTGCCCATTCACATGGAGTAATTAGTAAAACATGGTTACAAGGTATATTTGATCACATATAACCAACATTTGTCTAGCCTAATACATTCAAGATTCACCACATGCTATCACCAATCCCTTAGTAAAAGAAATTTCTCACTAATCATGAACAACTAACACAAAACCCAACAATAATAACAAAGAGAAGGAATTAAATTAAACAACTACTCTAATCAAGCAAGAAATTAAGAAAGAACAATAAATGAGATAGAGTTTAGAATGCTCATTGAAGTATTGAAAAGGAATCCAAAACAATTTCACTTTGCATCTTCATCTTCTTCAATCCACCATTGAAGCTCTTCACTTTCTCTCTCTAAAATACCCTAAATTACTCTTAATCTACATTACAAAGTATAAAAACAAAGATTAAAACTAAATCTAAGCCTAATTTATGTTAAGATTGATGGAGAGATGTTAAGGTTTAACCTCTCAAAGAGGAGAGAGAAAACCCCAAAGAAACCCACAATCAAAACTTCCAAAAAGAGGAGAGGAAGAAGTGTTTAAAAGACCCGTAGCTGCTCGTACGCACCCGCGATATTTGCCTGCGCGCCCGCGCACTGGGATTGTCCTAGCAGCGACATTCATTTTCAAACGGCCATAACTTTTGTTCTAGGAGGCTTCTGTGGGCGTGCGACCTACTGTTGGAAAGCTCTTTAAGTCTTGTTTCCAATGCAACTTGAATCACCTCAATACAATTTGTAGATCAAAAGTTATGGCTAAAAGAGTGAACAAAGGTTAGTTTTGGAGTTCAAGCCCTTGAGCGCCCGCACCTATCTTAGGAGCGATCGCGCCTACATTCTGCCTCCAATATTTTCGACCCCAATGTTAGGCACGCCCGCGCTGGGTTTGGCGCGCCCGCGCCATTTTGAAAGCGCGACCCGCGCTGTCCGCATGGCCTTGCTTGCTTGCTCCTTAACTTCCTTTGTAGCTCTTCAAATGAACTCCAATTCTCCAAGCACTTCATTCTCTCAAAATCAACTCCAAAAGCCTACAAAACACGAGGAAAAGCACAAAAACAAAATAAAGAGAGAAACGGAGCAAAAGGGGTACAAACAAGGGACAAACGTAGAAAAATAACGCGATTAGAGGATCTAAATAGTGGCATAAATGCCACTTATCATTAGCCCTAAGTGGCGTCATACACATTATTACCCATCCAAGGGGCTCATTAGCCCTATGGGGTGTTTGATACATCATCGCCTATCAAAGGGGCCTATTTTTTGGGGTTTGGTGTGTCCGACTCACCGCGGAAACAAACCCAAAAACAAGACCGCACTCGCAATATATAAAACCATAAATATAATTAAATTAATCACAAAATTAAGATAATCTAATTACCTTTGACGCGTGCTTCGCTCCAAAATGAGCTCTTACTTGAAAGCTTCAAGTCCCACTCACACGGAGACCTCCAACGAAGTCCACCCGCATTAACAAAACCGACTAGGTCCAATGTCTTGGGGTTGGCAAGACCCGACCAGTAAAATTCGAGTAATTATATTGAGTTCAAAGGTTTTCACTAATTGTTATGCCTTTTCCAACTCTTACTTAAGCATCATTCCCAATGCCCATACTTGGGTATTTATAGGAAATGATGGGTGTATCATTTACTCTCCCATCAATGTGGGATAGTATGATTTTTCCATTTTATTTTAAAGCTAAAATAAAATTAATAATCAAGATAGTAATAAATCAACAAGTGGCAATCTCATGTGAGTGGTTAGGTGAGGACCACTTGGAGAAGGGGGGGATCAAACTTGCTCCCCACTCCTTCTCCCATAACCGGCCACCTCACTCCACACACACTCAAGGACCACTAGCCACATGGCACCCACCCTTGGGCACCAAGGCAGCCAAGGTGGGCTGCCATGTGCTGCTGTCCTTGGCATCCACGCCCAGCAGGCCCAGCACTCGCAAGCGGGCGGCCAGGCGCTGCTGGCCAGCAAGCCCAGCAAGCTTGTGCGGGCTGCTGCTGGCCTTGTGCCTTGGCCAGCGCTGCTAGGCAGCAAGCAATGGCCTAGCCATTACGCGTACAAGGCTGTGCCTAGCGTGCTAGCACGCACTAGGCAGCGCCTAGCCTTGCGATGCTAGCATGGGTGCGCTAGCACGCACCAGCTATCCTAGGCTCGGCTTGGTGCGCATGCTAGCCACCATGCTAGGCCATACGCCCTTAGCACTCGGTTTGCTTGGGCATTCCGACGCTAGGGGTATTTTGGTCTTTTGGCATTCCGACGCTCGGTTTCGACGCTCTAAGCTCGAATTTCCGACGTCTAAATAAATATTACTCGGTCGACTCATTAATTCCTTCCGAATTAATTCATCGGTTCGGTTTGTTGAATGCTTGGGTGTGACCCGAAGAGTTCAGTCAACATTAAGCTGTAATATTAATTATTCATTAATATTGCTGATCGGAAGCGGCCTCCACCCAGGCATTCCGATCACTTGACCTCACTAAATATATTAGCTTTCTAAAAATTCTGCACCTACTAACGGAATAGTACACTTGTTCAAAGGACACCATTCCTTTCAATATCCCACTTGTCCTTCCGGACAAGTGCGCATTTTGTGTACAACCTTTTTCCTATGTCGCTTAATGTCTCTTCATGAACTATAAGGTAAGATTTATTTTGTCATCCTTATTACGTCCAAAAGTGTTTCCCGATTCCGAGTCCGACTGTCAATAATTAGATTATTTCTAAAATCCATCCGAGCACGGCCATGCATTTTACAGTCTCGCTCTACGAGAGGCCTTGTATACAACAAAGACATCTTCCCTATTTTAGTTGGGGGACATTCCCAGTCTTGTAATGTAGCTCCTCTTACTGAGAGGACCTAGTCGCCCGAGTGTTGCCGTTATAATCCCCTATTACGGCAGACGCTTGACAACATCAAAGCAAACTAGTACTCAAACAAGAGAACTCACAATACTCATGGTCGAGGAAATAGGTTCCGATAGCCATAATGAGAAGTATACTTATGACAAATTTTTAATTTCTTAAAGTACTCTCATAAGTCGATCCAGTATGGTTCTAAACCAATACCTGTGCAAATGATTTATGACAATCATGTCCTTGTAGCACATGAAACGGTGCTATAAATCAAACTACACACTAATCTCAATCGGTCATTAATCGTCCATCGTTTAGATGACCTTGATTAGGGATAATTTTTTATTATAATATTAAATGTTCACTTAATAGGTGTTTCCTGACCAAGACTGGTCTTGATACCCTATTTTGAATATTCTCAGAATCGAATGGACTCATTATTGAATCCTAAACCACAATTAAATAGCATAACGGAGTAATAAAATATTGCATGAAATTTTACGTTACTCCAAAACATGAATGGTTTTCCTTAGCGTCTTACATTAATTTTTCCCAAAATTAACTAAAACACTAAACAAGGAAATCAAAGCCAGTCTCCTACATGCTTGATTCCCATTGCCTCAACGTGCTTGTTGTGCTTCACTTGAGGCAAAGGTTTAGTAAGTGGATCGGCTACATTGTCATCCGTTCCAACTTTGCAAATTCTGATTTCACCCTCTGATTTCCATTCTCGAATCATGTGAAATCGCCGCTTGACATGTTTGACCTTCTAATGTTCCCTAGGCTCTCTTGCCTGAGAAATAGCTCCATTGTTGTCACAATAGAGGGCTATTGGACCCTTTATAGAGGGTACAACATCAAGTTCACCAACGAACATACGAATCGAAACAGCCTCCTTAGCTGCTTCAGCAGCTGCTAAGTATTCGGCTTCAGTTGTAGAATCTGCAGTGGTACTCTACTTTGCGCTCGTCCAACTAAACGCCCCTTCATTTAGACAGAACACATATCCAGATTGCAATTTGAAATCGTCTCTGTCTGTCTGGAAGCTTGTGTCGGTATAACCTTCCACAACTAAATCCTCTGTACCAACATACACCAGGAATTTATCCTAGTTCCTTTTCAGGTACTTTAGGATATTTTTGGTGGTAGTCTAATGCGCCTCTCTTGGGTCTGATTGGTAACGGCTCGTAGCACTCAAGGCATACGATACATCTGGCCTAGTACATATCTTGCATACATGATCGATCCAATAAGCGAAGCATATGGAATCTGATTCATTTTTACCCGCTCATCAGGTGTCTGTGGACAATGCTTCTTGCTTAGGGTTATGCCATGTGACATTGGCAGGTGACCTCTCTTGGCCTCCTCCATGCCAAATCTAGCAAGTACCTTATCAATATAAGTACTCTGACTCAATCCAATCATCCTTTTCGATCTATCCCTATAGATCTTGTTGCCTAGTATGTACTGAGCCTCTCCCAAGTCTTTCATTGAGAAGCACTTTCCAAGCCAGGCCTTTACAGACTCTAACAACGGAATGCTGTTTCCAATGAGCAATATGTCATCGACATATAAGACTAGGAAGGCGATGTCACTCCCACTGACCTTCTTGTAAACACAAGAATCATCTAGATTCTTGATAAAACAAAACTTACTGATGGCTTCATCGAATCGCAGATTCAAACTTCTGCTTGCTTGCTTTAATCCATAAATGGACTTCTTAAGCGTACAAACTTTCCTAGCATTGTTTTCGTCGACAAAACCTTTCGACTGTGTCATATACACAATTTCTACCAAATAACCATTAAGGAAGGCGGTTTTGACGTCCATCTGCCATATTTCATAATTGTAAGATGCAGCAATCGCTAGGAGGATCCGAATGGATTTAAGCATTGCAACTGGTGAAAAGGTTTCATCGTAATCAATACCATGAACTTGTCTGTAACCTTTTGCCACCAATCTAGCTTTGTAAATGAATACATTTCCATCTCTGTCGGTTTTCAACTTGAAAATCCACTTACATCCGATAGGTGTATAACCTTCGGGTAAGTCAACCAAGTCCCAAACTTGATTTTTAAACATGGAATCCATTTCTGATCTCATGGCCTCTTGCCATTTAGCAGAGTCGGTGCTTGCCATCGCTTGCTTGTAGGTTGCCGGTTTATCTTCATCCATAATCAGGATGTCCTGATTCTCGGTTAATACTAAACCAAGATATCTATCAAGTTGAGATCTCAGCCTCTGATACCTACGTAGGGTAATGGATTGAGCATTTGCATTGTCGGTTCGACTTTGCACATTTTGATCATTTTAACTTGCGTCAACAAATGTTGTTTGAGCAATTTGACTGTCATTATGATTTTGTTGCTCATCCTCACGAACTTCGTCGAGTTTGATTTTCCTCCCACTTGTCATTTTGGAAAGGTGCTCCTTCTCCAAAACGACACCATCGCGAGCAACAAACACTTTGTTCTCCGATTTGTTGTAGAAGTAATACCCTTTTGTTTCTTTTGGGTAGCCCACAAAGTAAACCTTGTCAGATTTGGGATGAAGTTTGTCAGAAATCAATTTCTTGACATATGCTTCGCATCCCCATATCTTTAGAAAAGATAACCTAGGAGGTTTCTTCGTCCATAATTCATATGGAGTCTTTTCTACAGCTTTTGATGGAGCACGGTTCAGTGTTAGTGCCGCAGTTAGAAGTGCGTGTCCCCAGAAAGAGATAGGAAGATCACTAAGACCCATTGTTGATCATACCATGTCTAACAAGGTTCGATTTCTCCTTTCGGATACTCTGTTCCATTGTGGAGTTCCTGGAGGTCTCAATTCTGAAAATATACCCTTTTCTTTCAGATGGTCATCGAATTCTTGGCTCAAGTATTCACCACCTTGATCCGATCGAAGGGCTTTGATTTTCTTGCCAAGCTAATTTTCAACTTCACTCTGAAATTCTTTGAACTTTTCAAATGATTCAGATTTATGCGACATGAGGTAGACATAGCCATATCTACTATAGTCGTTTGTGAAAGTGTTGAAATATCGATGACCATTTCTTGTGGTTGAGCTCATTGGTCCACATACATCGGTATGTATAAGATCCAATAAGTCACTTTCCCTTTCTCCCAACTTGGAGAATGGCTGTTTAATCATCTTGCCTAATAGACATCCCTCGCAATTCTCAAACGATTCTAAATCGAAAGAGTCAAGAACACCTTCTTGTAGAAGTTTCTTGATGCGTTTGATGTTGATGTGGCCAGGACGACAATGCCACAAGTAAGTCTGATTTGACTCTATGGTCTTAGCTCTTTTGGTATCATTATTCACATTATCAACTTGTTTGTCTAAAGAAAGCACATAAAGACCATTTTCAGAGTGTGCAATACCATATAAAACATTATCGAGATAAAACGAACATTCTTTGTCCTTTACTCGAAATTCAAAACCTTTGGCGTCCAACGCCGAAATTGAAATAATGTTTTTGGTAATGTTAGGAACATAATAAAAATTATTGAGTTCCAAAACTAGCCCGGTGGGAAAAGACAAACTGAGAGTTCCTACGGATACGACACCAATTCTAGCTCCATTGCCCACCCGGAGTTCAGTCTCTCCCTTCTCTAGCCTTCTAGAGTTCCATAGTCCCTGAGGATTGGAACAAAGGTGTGAGCCACATCCGGTATCTAATACCCATGATGTTAAGCTAGTGAAGTTAAAGTCTATAACGAATATACCTGATTTAGAAGCAACGGTTCCGTTCTTCTTATCTTCCTTGAACTTGAGGCAATCTCTCTTCCAATGTCCCTTCTTCTTACAATAGAAACATTCGGAATCAGATTTAGAAGACGCTACCTTCTTATCATTGGTAGCTTTTGACTTAGGTGGAAAAGTTATCTTCTTACCTTTCCCCTTAAAGCCTTTCTTCTTCTTGCCCGAAAATTTGAACGGCTTGCCCTTTTTAATCATGAGCATATCATGCTTTCCCTCATCCTTGAGCGTTTGCTCAGCTTGCTTCAACATACCATGAAGCTCGGTGAGGGTTTTCTCCATGCTGTGCATATTATAGTTCATCTTTAACTGATCATAGCCTTTGTGCAGCGAGTGGAGAATGATGTCGATTGCCATCTCGGTTGAATACCCCGCATCAAGCCTTCCCATGTTTTCAAACAATCCAATCATTTTGAGTACATGTGGGCTGACTGGCTCTCTTTTCTTGAGCTTGCTCTCAAGGATCTGCCAGTGGGTTTCAAACCTTTCAGTTTGGGCCTGCTCTTGGAACATATTCTGCAATTTAGAAATGATCTCAAAAGCCGTCTTTTTTTCAAAGAAAGTCTTTTAAAGCTCAGGAAACATTGTGGCCAACATGATGCATTTGACATCTCGATTGGCACTTTGCCATCGATTTAGGGCAGCTTGAGTCACCTCCTCATTGGGAGCCTCGGGCATTTCCTCATCAAGGACATATTCCTTTTGCTCTTGCATGAGAACAATTCGCAAGTTCCTTTGCCAATCAAGAAAATTTGGCCCACTCAGCTTCTCCTTGTCGAGAATTGAGCGTAACAAGAATTGGTTGTTTGAGTTATTTGAAGACATGATTCTACAATTGAAATAATTTGAAATGAAAAACCATTCATTATACTTAAATAATATTGAATTCATGCATTTTAATCAAACTTATTTAAAAAGTCTTATTCACACATTGAAGATTGTCCCCATTTTAGGTGAGAATAAGTCGATTCCAAGATCCAAAGAAACAAAGAGTGGTTAAGCATGCTTTGGCTTGTCTTAACACTCACTCTCCTAAGGTAAGAAACTCTTAGCTAATGGCTCCAAGCCACTATTGGTTGAATAAATCGTCACATCCAATGCTCTCTAAACAATTTATTCACTTGCCACGACATGTTAGGACTCCATCACTCATATCGTTGAGTATAACCAAAACCACCTTGCTTACCCGGTATGCCTTACGTTCCTTGGAGAAGTAGTGATGCCTCGCTTAGGCGTAGCCCACCACTACCCTCGTTCGGTTGGTAAATGTGTTTAGGAATGGCAAGTTTTACTCAATATTTTATGGACCTAGGGTTTCTATGTTGGTTGATTTAAGTGAACTTAATTAATCATCTCAACATTCGAAATCCTAAACATGCATCTAACATATAATTCATATATATATAAACATAAATATATATCGAGAACATAAATAGAGATGCATTTGGCAACTAGCATGACACCTTGAGATCTTCAAGTCTTCAAAAGGTCTTCATTTGCAACTTCATGGCTTTGTCTTTTAAGAACCCCGTCTTCAAGACTTGACCAAAATATTACAATTGCTAGTATCTACGATTAGGACTAATCTAAATATTAAGGTACAAAAATACTCAACGGTTCGTAAACCGTATTTAGATTTACAAAAATACATCACGGATCACAGTCCGTATTTTCTATCCTAATAGGGCCCCACTAGTTGTCATTTCATAAAACCTGTGAGAGAATTTACATTCCATTCATCTATTCACTATCTGTAAATGGCCCATGCATTTTACAACGATAAACAAGTAACAATGAATAAAACGCGCGAGAACTAGTAACTAATCTAGGTGGTTAATCCGATTAACACGCCTAATTAAACTAGTCAAAGTTGTTTTAACCGGTTATGGTAATAACTTAGAGACGCTCCCACTAAATTCCGCATCCAACTTAACTAATCCAATTAATTAAGTCGGTGAACCCAAATATTTGCCAAAATTAATTTTGCAAATGTCGCTCAAAACCCGAGGCCTAGCCTCCAAAAATTTTAATTAAATAAACAAAATAATTAAAATAATTAAAACGACAATTTAAGCAAAATACGTATTCCAAAATGTCTAAGTGCCTAGCACTAAGACTCGGAGTCCAAAATTACCTTTACTTACATATTAAGCAACGCTAAAATTAACTTTAAAATAGCATCGCCTTAATAACCCGGGATTATTGTGCCAATTATGGGATTGTACGTACCGTACAACAAGCACGTAGTATGCCCATGCGCACCCCCGCAACACCAAGCATGCATGTGGGCTGCTTGTGCTCGCATGCGCTACGCCCAGCCCAGCCAAGCGTAGCAGCAGCACAGTGCGCACAACATTATGCTGCTTTAAAGTTAATTTAAGCAGCCCACGCCCTTCCTCGCACACACACACGCACAACACCAAGCACCAAAGAACGAAGTGCCCAGCAGCCTCGGCAGCCACATATGGGTTGCGTGAGCAACTCAGCTAGCCGAGAGCTAGCTCGGGGCTCTTAGGCCTCGTGTTGCGTGCTAGTGTTTCGAAAATTATCGATTTTGTGTGTGACATTATAAATCAATTCTAAATTAATTTTAGAATCAATTTTAAGGAAAAATGAAAAATTACAAGTCCAACTTAAATAATTCATTCAAGAACCATTCTTTAATAAAATTGGTTTAACTTGGTGTAATAAAATAAATTAGGGCATTTCTCACTATTAATTTAATCACTTTAAATTAATCTTGAGATTTTGACAAAATAAATGGGGGTTGGAAAAATAAACATAAGTTCAATACAGACTCCAACTTTAATACTTGTGACTCCATGAAAAAATTATATTTTCCAATACGAAGATAACCAATTTCAATCACAAGTTTTAAAATTTAATATTCCAATCAACTAAAAATTGATTAAATCAACAAAGTTTAACATAAATTCATGGAATTTAGTAACTCAAAGTTTCAATCACTTATCATAAATAAATATTGAATCTTAAGTATTTGGAAGCAACAAGGAACAAAAATTTCACACTTAATGCAATTAATTTGCAATTATGTGAAAAAATAAAACCAAACATTCAACTACCAAGTAATCATGCTTAAAGTGGTCTAAAATTGCATATAAATAAAGGAAAGAACCAAATTCATAACCACCATATATATGCAATCTATTTTCAAGGTTAGAAAGACTTAAAAAATTTTCGTCAAAACGAAAAATCCCTCGAAAAATGCATTTATGGTCGTTTTTTGGATAAAAACCGAGTCCTGAAAGGGTAAAACCATTTCCACAGCGCCTTTTTTACGCAAAATTCACTATTTTGGGGTCGAAATCTAGGTTCAGGAACTGAAGGCAGCTCTAATACAAGGTAAAAATTGGAAAAACGAGTTACTAATCTAATTAGCAACTTACAACCAGAAAAATTAAGCCATAAAAACACCTTGAAAATATCATGATTTTAAAAATAAAAGAGCGAGGCTCCGATACCGATGTTGGGGTTTGGTGAGTCCGACTCACCGCGGAAACAAACCCAAAAACAAGACCGCACTCGCAATAAATAAAACCATAAACATAATTAAATTAATCTTAAGATTAAGATAAGCTAATTACCTTTGACGTGTGCTTCGCTCCAAAATGAGCTCGTACTTGAAAGCTTCAAGTCCTGCTCACACGGAGACCTTCAACGAAGTCCACCCGCACCAACAAAACCGACTAGGTCCAATGTCTTGGGGTTAGCAAGACCCGACCAATAAAACCAGAGTAATTATATTGAGTTCAAAGGTTTTCACTAATTGTGTTGCCTTTTCCAACTCTTACTCAAGCATCATTCCCAATGCCCATACTTGGGTATTTATAGGAAATGATGGGAGTATCATTTACTCTCCCGTCAATGTGGGATAGTATGATTTTTCCATTTTATTTTAAAGCTAAAATAAAATTAATAATCAAGCTAGTAATAAATCAACAAGTGGCAAGCTCATGTGAGTGGTTAGGTGAGGACCACTTGGATAAGGGGGGGACCTAACTTGCTCCCCACTCCCTCTCCCATAACCGGCCACCTCACTCCACACACATGGCACCAACCCTTGGGCACCAAGGCAGCCAAGGTAGGCTGCCATGTGCTGCTGTCCGTGGCAGCCACGCCCAGCAAGCCCAGCAGGCCCAGCACTCGCATGCGGGCTGCCAAGCGCTGCTGGCCAGCAAGCCCAGCATGCTTATGCGGGCTGCTGCTGGCCTTGTGCCTTGGCTAGCGCTGCTAGGCAGCAAGCAATGGCCTAGCCATGCTGCTGTTAGCTGTGGCAAGCTGGCGCACCTAGCGTGCTAGCTGCTGCAGCTTGTTGCGGCATGGCTTGCAAGCCATTGCGCGCACGAGGCTACGCCTAGCATGCTAGCACGCACTAGGCAGCGCCTAGCCTTGCGATGCTGGCATGGGTGCGCTAGCACGCACGAGCCAGCCTAGGCTCGGCTTGGTGCGCATGCCAGCCACCATGCTAGGCCATACGCCCTTAGCACTCGGTTTGCTTGGGCATTCCGTTGCTAGGGGTATTTTGGTCTTTTGTTGATTTATGACTATTTCTCGTCTCGTCTTTCACTATTTTTCGACTCGAGTTCCGACGCTCGGTTTCGACGCTCTAAGCTCGAATTTCCGACGTCTAAATAAATATTACTCGGTCAAGTAATTAATTCTTTCCGAATTAACTCGTTGGTTTGGTTTGTTGAATGCTTGGGTGTGACCTGAAGGGTTCAGTCAAGATTAAGCTATAAAATTAATTATTCATTAATATTACTGATCGAAAGCGGCCTCCACCCACGCATTCTGATCACCTGACCTCACTGAATATATTAGCTTTCTAATAATTCTGAACCCACTAACGGAATAGTACACTTGTTCGAAGGACACCATTCCTTTCACTATTAGCCCTAAGGGGCGTGAGACACATCATCGCCAATCCAAGGGGCTTATTAGCCTTAAGGGGCATCAAACACATCATTGTCAATCCAATGTGCTCATTAGTCCAAAGGGGCGTGAGACACATCATCGCCCATCCAAGGGGCTTAATTGGCCTAAGGGGCGTCAGACACATAATCGCCCATCTAAGGGGCTCATTATCCTTGAGGGGTGTAAGACACATTATCGCCCTTTTAAGGGGCTCATTAGCCCTAAGGGGCGTCAGACACAACATCGTCGATCCAAGCGGCTCATTAGCCCTAAGGGGCGTCAGACACAACATCGTCGATCCAAGCGGCTCATTAGCCCTAATGGGTGTCAAACATATCATGGCCCATCTAACGGGCTCATTAGTCCTGGGGTGTGTTTGACACATCATCGCCCATCGAAGGGGCTCATTAGCGCTAACGGGCGTCAGACACATCTTCGCCCATCTAAGGGCTGATTAGCCCTAAGGGGCATTAGACACATTATCGCCTATCCAAGGGGCTCATTAGCCCTAAGGGGCGTGAGACACATCATCGACCATCCAAGGGCTCATTAGCCCTAAGGAGCGTTAGACACATCATCGCCCATCAAAAGGGCTCATTAGCCCTAAGTGGCGTCATAGACATTATTACCCATCCAAGGGGCTCATTAGCCCTATGGGGTGTCAGACACATCATCGCCTATTAAAAGGCCTATTAGCCCTAAGGGGCGTGAGAAACATCATTGCCAATCCAAATGGCTCATTAGCCTTAAGGGGCATCAGACACATCATCGCCCATCCAATGCGCTCATTAGCCCTAAGGGGCATGAGACACATCATCGCCCGTCTAAGGGGCGTCAGAGACATAATCGCCCATCCAAGGGGCTCATTAGCCCTAAGCGGTGTAAGACACATTATCGCCCATCTAAGGGGCTAATTAGCCCTCAGGGGCGTCAGACACATCATCGCCCATCCATGCGGCTCATCAGCCTAAATGGGTGTCAGACACATCATGGCCCATCCAAGGGGCTCATTAGCCCTGAGGTGTGTCAGACACACCATCGCCAATCAAAGGGGCTCATTAGCGCTAACGGGCATAAGACAAATTTTCGCCCACTTAAAGGGCTGATTAGCCCTAAGAGGCATTAGACACATTATCGCCTATGCAAGGGGCTCATTAGCCCTAAGGGGCGTGAGACACATCATCGCCCATCAAAGAGGCTCATTAGCCCTAAGGGGAGTCAAACACATCATGGCCCATCAAAGGGGCCTATTAGCCCTAAGTGGCGTCAGACACATTATTACCCATCTAAGGGGCTTATTAGCCTTATGGATTTTCAGACACATCATCGCCCATCCAAGCGACTCATTAGCTCTGAGTGGTGTCTAACACACCATCGCCCATCCAAGGGGTTCATTAACGCTAAGGGGCATAAGACTAATCATCGCCCATCTATGAGGCTCATTAGCCCTAAGGGGCATCAGACACATCATCGCCCATCCAAGGGACTTATTAGCCCTATGGGGCGTGAGACACATCATCGCCCATCCAAGCGGCTCATTACCCCTAAGGGGCGTTAGACACATCATCGCCCATCAAAGGGTCTCGTTAGCCCTAAGTGGCATTAAACACATTATAACCCATCAAAGAGGCTCATTAGCTCTTAGGGGTGTTAGACACATCAACGCCAATAAAAGGGGCTCATTAGCCCTAAGGGGTGTTAGACACATAATTGCCTATCAAAGGGGCTCATTAGCCCTAAGTGGCGTCAGACACATTATTACCCATCTAAGGGGCACATTAGCCCTAAGACGCATAAAACACATCATTGCCCATCCAAGGGGCTCATTAGCCCTAAGAGGCGTGAGACACATCATTACCCATCCAAGGGGCTCAATAGCCCTGAAGGGTGTAAGACCCATCTTCGCCCATCCAAGGGGCTCATTAGCCCTCAGGGGCGTCAGTCACATCATCACCCATCCAAGCGGCCCAATTGCCCAAATGGGTGTCAGACACATCATGGCCCATCCAAGGGGCTCATTAGCCCTAAGGTATGTCAGACACATCATCGCCCATCAAAGTGGCTCATTAGCGCTAACTGGCGTCAAACACATCATCGCCCATCTAAGGGGCTTATTAGCTCTAACCAGCATCATACACATCATCGCCCATCCAAGGGCCTAATTAGCCCTAAGGGGCATGAAACACATCATCGCCTATTCAAGGTGCTCATTAGCCCTAAGGGGCGTGAGACACATCATCGACCACCCAAGGGGCTCATTAGCCCTAGGGGGCGTTAGAAACATCATCGCCCATCAAAGGGGCTCATTAGCCCTAAGTGGCGTCATAGACATTATTACCCATCCAAGGGGCTCATTAGCCCTATGGGGTGTCAGACAGATCATCGCCTATTAAAAGGCCTATTAGCCCTAAGGGGTGTGAGAAACATCATTGCCAATCCAAATGGCTCATTAGCCTTAAGGGGCATCAGACACATCATCGCCCATCAAATGCGCTCATTAGCCCTAAGGGGCATAAGACATATCATCGCCCGTCTAAGGGGCGTTAGGGACATAATCACCCATCCAAGGGGCTCATTAGCCCTAAGCGGTGTAAGACACATTATCGCCCATGTAAGGGGCTAATTAGCCCTCAGGGGGGTCAGACACATCATCGCCCATCCAAGCGGCTCATCAGCCCAAATGGGTGTCAGACACATCATGGCCCATCCTAGGGCCTCATTAGCCCTGAATTGTGTCAGACACATCATCGCCCATCAAAGGGGGCTCATTAGCGCTAACGGGCATAAGACACATCTTCGCCCACTTAAAGGGTTGATTAGCCCTAAGGGGCATTAGACACATTATCGCCTATCCAAGGGGCTCATAAGCCCTAAGGGGCGTGAGACACATCATCGCCCATCAAAGAGGCTCATTAGACCTAAGGGGCGTCAGACACATCATGGCCCATCAAAGGGGCCTATTAGCCCTAAGTGGCGTCAGACACATTATTACCCATCCAAGGGGCTTATTAGCCTTATGGATTTTCAGACACATCATCGCCCATCCAAGCGACTCATTAGCTCTGAGTGGTGTCTAACACACCATCGCCCATCCAAGGGGTTCATTAGCGCTAAGGGGCGTTAGACTAATCATCGCCCATCTATGAGGCTCATTAGCCCTAAGGGGCATCAAACACATCATCGCCCATCCAAGGGACTTATTAACCCTATGGGGCGTGAGACATATCATCGCCCATCCAAGCGGCTCATTACCCCTAAGGGGCGTTAGACACATCATCGCCCATCAAAGGGTCTCGTTAGCCCCAAATGGCATTAAACACATTATAACCCATCAAAGAGGCTCATTAGCTCTTAGGGGTGTTAGACACATCAACGCCAACAAAAGGGGCTCATTAGCCCTAAGGGGTGTTAGACACATAATCGCCCATCAAAGGGGCTCATTAGCCCTAAGTGGCGTCAGACAAATTATTACCCATCTAAGGGGCTCATTAGTCCTAAGACGCATCAAACACATCATTGCCCATCCAAGGGGCTCATTAGCCCTAAGAGGCGTGAGACACATCATTACCCATCCAAGGGGCTCATTAGCCCTGAAGGGTGTAAGACCCATCTTCCCCCATCCAAGGGGCTCATTAGCCCTCAGGGGCGTCAGACACATCATTGCCCATCCAAGCGGCTCAATTGCCCAAATGGGTGTCAGACACATCATGGCCCATCCAAGGGGCTCATTAGCCCTAAGGTATGTCAGACACATCATCGCCCATCAAAGTGGCTCATTAGCGCTAACTGGCGTCAAACACATCATCGCCCATCTAAGGGGCTTATTAGCTCTAACCAGTATAAGACACATCATCGCCCATCCAAGGGCCAAATTAGCCCTAAGGGGCGTGAAACACATCATCGCCTATCCAAGGGGCTCATTAGCCCTAAGGGGCGTCAGACACATCATCGCGCAACAAAGTGGCTCATTAGCCCTAAGTGGCGTCATACACATTATTACCCATCCAAGGGGCTTATTAGCCCTATGGGGTGTTAGACACATCATCGGCTATCAAAGGGGCTCATTAGCCCTAAGGGGCGTCAGACACATCATCGCGCAACAAAGTGGCTCATTAGCCCTAAGTGGCGTCATACACATTATTACCCATCCAAGGGGCTCATTAGCCCTATAGGGTGTTAGACACATCATCGCCTATTAAAAGGCCTATTAGCCCTAAGGGGCGTGAGAAACATCATTGCCAATCCAAATGGCTCATTAGCCTTAAGGGGCATCAGACACATCATCACCCATCCAATGCGCTCATTAGCCCTAAGGAGCATAAGACATATCATCGCCCGTCTAAGGGGCGTCTGGGACATAATCACCCATCCAAGGGGCTCATTAGCCCTAAGCGGTGTAAGACACATTATCGCCCATCTAAGGGGCTAATTAGCCCTCAGGGGCGTCAGACACATCATCGCCCATCCAAGCGGCTCATCAGCACAAATGGGTGTCAGACACATCATGGCCCATCCTAGGGCCTCATTAGCCCTGAATTGTGTCAGACACATCATCGCCCATCAAAGGGGGCTCATTAGCGCTAACGGGCATAAGACACATCTTCACCCACTTAAAGGGTTGATTAGCCCTAAGGGGCATTAGACACATTATCGCCTATCCAAGGGGCTCATTAGCCCTAAGGGGCGTGAGACACATCATCGCCCATCAAAGAGGCTCATTAGCCCTAAGGGGCGTCAGACACATCATGGCCCATCAAAGGGGCCTATTAGCCCTAAGTGGCGTCAGACACATTATTACCCATCCAAGGGGCTTATTAGCCTTATGGATTTTCAAACACATCATCGCCCATCCAAGCGACTCATTAGCTCTGAGTGGTGTCTAACACACCATCGCCCATCCAAGGGGTTCATTAGCGCTAAGGGGCGTTAGACTAATCATCGCCCATCTATGAGGTTCATTAGCCCTAAGGGGCATCAGACACATCATCGCCCATCCAAGGGACTTATTAGCCCTATGGGGCGTGAGACACATCATCGCCCATCCAAGCGGCTCATTACCCCTAAGGGGCGTTAGACACATCATCGCCCATCAAAGGGTCTCGTTAGCCCTAAGTGGCATTAAACACATTATAACCCATCAAAGAGGCTCATTAGCTCTTAGGGGTGTTAGACACATCAACGCCAATAAAAGGGGCTCATTAGCCCTAAGGGGTGTTAGACACATAATCGCCCATCAAAGAGGCTCATTAGCCCTAAGTGGCGTTAGACAAATCATTACCCATCTAAGGGGCTCATTAGCCCTAAGACGCATCAAACACATCATTGCCCATCCAAGGGGCTCATTAGCCCTAAGAGGCGTGAGACACATCATTACCCATCCAAGGGGCTCATTAGCCCTAAAGGGTGTAAGACCCATCTTCGCCCATCGAAGGGGCTCATTAGCCCTCAGGGGCGTCAGACACATCATTGCCCATCCAAGCGGCTCAATTGCCCAAATGGGTGTCAGACACATCATGGCCCATCCAAGGGGCTCATTAGCCCTAAGGTATGTCAGACACATCATCGCCCATCAAAGTGGCTCATTAGCGCTAACTGGCGTCAAACACATCACCGCCCATCTAAGGGGCTTATTAGCTCTAACCAGCATCAGACACATCATCTCCCATCCAAGGGCCAAATTAGCCCTAAGGGGCGTGAAACACATCATCGCCTATCCAAGGGGCTCATTAGCCCTAAGGGGCCTCAGACACATCATCGCGCAACAAAGTGGCTCATTAGCCCTAAGTGGCGTCATACACATTATTACCCATCCAAGGGGCTTATTACCCTTATGGGGTGTTAGACACATCATCGGCTATCAAAGGGGCCTATTAGCCCTAAGGGGCGTGAGACACATCATCGCCAATCCAAGGGGCTCATCAGCCCTAATGGGCGTCAGACACATCATGGCCCATCCAAGGGGGCTCATTAGCCCTAAGGTGTGTCAGACACATCATCGCCCATCAAAGGGTCTCATTAGCGCTAACAGGCGTCAGACACATCTTCGCCCATCTAAGGGGAAGATTAGCCTTAAGGGGCATCAGACACATTATCGCTCATTCAAGGAGCTCATTAGCCCTAAGGGCATGAGACACATCATCGCCCATCCAAGAGGCTCATTACCCCTAAGAGGCGTCAGACACATCATCGCCCATGAAAGGGGCTCATTAGCCCTAAGTGGCGTCAGACACAATATTACCCATCCAAGGGGCTAATTAGCCTTTTGGATTGTCAGACACATCATCGCCTATCAAATGGGCCTATTAGACCTAAGGGGCGTGTGACAGATCATCGCCAATGCAAGGGGCTCATTAGCCTTAACGGGCATCAGACACATCATCGCCCATCCAAGGCACTCATTAGCCCTAAGGGACGTGAGACACATCATCGCCCGTCTAAGGGGCGTCAGACACATAATCGCTCATCCAAGGGGCTCATTAGCCCCGAGGGGTGTAAAACACATCAACACCAATCCAAGGGACTCATTTGCCCTCAGGGGCGTCAGGCACATCATCGCCCATCCAAGCGGCTCATTAGCCCTGAGGTGTGTCAGACACATTATTGCCCATCAAAGGGGCTCATTAGCCCCAAGGGGTATCAGATACATTATCGCCCATCCAAGGGGCTCATTAGCCCAAAGGGGCGTTAGACTAGTCATCGCCCATCAAAGGGGCTCATAAGCCCTAAGTGGCATCATACACATTATTACCCATCCAAGGTGCTCATTAGCCCTAAGACGCATCAGACACATCATCGCCCATCCAAGGGGTTCATTTGCCCCGAGGGGTGTAAGACACATCATCACCCATCCAAGGGGCTCATTAGCCCTCATGGGCGTTAGATACATATACATCATCGCCCATCTAAGCGGCTCATTAGCCATAAGGGGTGTATGACACATCATCGTCCATCCATGGGGTTCATTAGCGCTAAGGGGCGTCAGACAAATCATCGCTCATCAAAGAGGCTCATTAGCACTAAGGGGCATCAGACACATCATCGCCCATCCAAGGGACTCATTAGCCCTATGGAGGCGTGAGACACATCATCGCCCATCCAAGGGGCTCATTAGCCCTGAGGGGTGTAAGACACATCATCACCCATCCAAGGGGCTCATTAGCTCTCATGGGCGTTAGATACATATACATCATCGCCCATCTAAGCGGCTCATTAGCCATCAGGGGTGTCTGACACATCATCGTCCATCCATGGGGTTCATTAGCGCTAAGGGGCGTCACACAAATCATCGCCCATCAAAGAGGCTCATTAGCACTAAGGGGCATCAGACACATCATCGCCCATCCAAGGGACTCATTAGCCCTATGGGGCGTGAGACACATCATCGCCCATCCAAGGGGCTAATTAGCCCTAAGGGGCGTGAGACACATCATCGCCTGTCCAAGGGGCTAAATTGCCCTATGGGGCGTCAGAAACATAATCGCCATCCAAGGGGCTCATTAGCCCTGAGGGTTGTAAGACACATTATCGCCCATCTATGGGGCTCATTAGCCCTCAAGGGCGTTAGACACATCATTGCCCATCCAAGCGGCTCATTAGCCCTAATCAGTGTCGGACACGTCATGGCCCATCCAAGGAGCTCATTAGCCCTAAAGGGTGTAAGACCAATCATCGCCCATCCAAGGGGCTCATTAGCCCTCACGGGTGTCAGACACATCATCTCCCATCCAAGCGGCTCATTAGCCTTAATGGGTGTCAGACATATCATGGCCCATCTAAGGGGCACATTAGCCCTAAGGAGTGTTAGACACATCATCGCCCATCAAAGGGGCTCATTAGCGCTAACGGGCATCAGACACATCATCGCCCATCCAAGGGGCTTATTAGCCCTAATGGGCGTTAGACACATCATCACCCAACAAAGGGGCTCATTAGCCCTAAGTGGTGTTATACACATTATTACCCATCCAAGGGGCTCATTAGCCTTTTGGGGTGTCAGACACATCATCGCCAATCCAAGGGGCTCATAAGCTTTAAGGGGCATCAAACACATCATTTCCCATACAATGCGCTTATTAGCCTTAAGGGGCGTGAGACACATCATCGCCCGTCTAAGTGGCTTAATTGCCCTAAGGGGCGTCAGACACATAATCGCCCATCCAAGGGGCTAGTTATCCCTGAGGGGTGTAAGACACATTATTGCCCATCCAAGGGGCACATTATCCCTCAGGAGCGTCAGACACATCATCGCCCATCCAAGCGGCTCATTAGCCCTAACGGGTGTCAGACACATCGTGGCCAATCCAAGGGGCCTATTAGCCGTGAGGTGTGTCAGACACATCATCGCCCATCAAAGGGGCTCATTAGCGCTAACGGGCGTCAGACACATCTTCACCCATCTAAGGGGCTTATTAGCCCTAAGGTGCATTAGACACATTATAGCCTATCCAAGGAGCTCATTACCTTTAGGGGCGTGAGACACATCTTCGAACATCCACGGGGCTCATTAGCCTCATGAGGCGTCAGACACATCATCGCCATCAAAGGAACTCATTAGCCCTAAGTGGCATCATAGACATTATTACCCATCCAAGGGGCTCATTAGCCCTATGGGGTGTCAGACACATCATCGCCTATCAAAGGGAGCCTATTAGCCCTAAGGGGCATGAGACACACCATCGCCAATCCAATGCGCTCATTATTCCTAAGGGGTGTGAGACACATCATCGCCCGTCCAAGGGGCTTAATTGCCCTGAGGGGGGTCAGACACATAATCGCCCATCCAAGGGGCTCATTAGCCCTGAGGGGAGTAAGACACATTATTGCCCATCTAAGGGGCTCATTAGCCCTCAGGGGAGTAAGACACATCATCGCCCATCCAAGAGGCTCACTAGGCCTAATGGGTGTCAGACACATCATGGCCCATCCAAGGGGCTCATTAGCCCTGAGGTGTGTCAGACACATCATCGCCCATCAAAGGGACTCATTAGCGGTAACGGGCGTTAGACACATCTTCGCCCATCTTAGGGGATGATTATCCATAAGGGGCATAAGACACATTATCGCCCATCCAAGGAGCTCATTAGCCCTAAGGGGCGTGAGACGCATCATCGCCCATCCAAGGGGCTCATTACCACATATAACCGTCAGACACATCATCGCCCATCAAAGGGGCTCATTAGCTCTAAGTGGCGTAAGACACATTATTACCCATCCAAGGGGCTCACTAGCCCTATGGATTGTAAGACACATCATCGCCTATCAAAGGGGTCTATTAGACCTAAAGGGGCCTATTAGACCTAAGGGGCGTGAGCCATATCATCGCCAATCCAAGGGGCTCATTAGCCTTAAGGGTCATCAGAAACATCATTGCCCATCCAAGGCGCTCACTTGCCCTGAGGGGCGTGAGACACATCATCGCCCGTCCAAGGGGCTCAATTGCCCTAAGGGGCGTCAGACACATAATCGCCCATCCAAGGGGCTCATTAGCCTCGAGGGGTATTAGACACATCATCGCACATCCAAGGGGCTCATTAGTCCTCAAGGGCGTCAAACACATCATCGCCCGTCAAAGCAGCTGATTAGCCCTAATAGGTGTCAGACACATCATGGCCCATCCAAGGGGCTCATTAGCCCTGAGGTGTGTCAGACACATCATCGCCCATCAAAGGGGCTCATTAGCGCTAACGGGCGTCTGACACATCTTCGCCCATCTTAGGGGATGATTACCCTTAGGGGGCATCAGACACATTATCTCCCAACCAAGGAGCTCATTAGCCTAAAGGGGCGTGAGACACATCATCGCCCCATCCAAGGGGCTCATTAGCCGTAACGGGCGTGAGACACATCATCGCCCATCCAAGGGGCTCATTAGCCCTAAGGGGCGTCAGACACATCATGGCCCATCAAAGGGGCTCATTAGCCCTAAGTGGCATTAGACACATTATTACCCATCAAAGGGGCTCATTAGCCCCAAGGGGTATTAAATACATTATCGCCCATCAAAGGGGCTCATTAGACCTAAGGGGTGTCAGACTAATCATCGCCCATCAAAGGGGCTAGTGAAGGATAAATAGGTCGTTGGACTAACTACCCTCAACCAATCCCTTAGTATAGGGAATTACTCACTAATCATGAACAACTAACACAAAACCCAACAAGAAGAACAAAGAGAAGCAATTAAACTAAAGAACTACTCTAATCAAGCAAGAAATTAAGAAAGAACAATAAATGAGATAGAGTTTAGAATGCTCATTGAAGTATTGAAAAGGAATCCAAAACAATGTCACTTTGCATCTTCATCTTCTTCAATCCACCATTGAAGCTCTTCACTTTCTCTCTCTAAAACACCCTAAATTACTCTTAATCTACACTACAAAGTATAAAAACAAAGATTAAAACTAAATCTAAGCCTAATTTATGTGAAGATTGATGGAGAGATGTTAGGGTTTAACCCCTCAAAGAGGAGAGAGAAAACCCCAAAGAAACCCACAATCCAAACTTGGCCAAAAAGAGGAGAGGAAGAAGCATTTAAAAGACCCGTAGATGCTCGTGCGCGCCCGCGATAGAGGCCTGCGCGCCCGCGCACTGGGATTGGCCTGGCAGCGACATTAATTTTTAAACGACCATAACTTCTGTTCTAGGAGGATTCTTGGGGCGTGCGACCTACCGCTGAAAAGCTCTTCAAGTCTAGTTTACAATGCAACTTGAATCCCCTCCATCCAATTTGTAGATCAAAAGTTATGGCTAAAAGAGTGAACAAAGGTCAGTTTTGGAGTTCAGGTCCTTGAGCGCCCGCGCCTATCTTATTCTGCCTCCAATATTTTCGACCACAATGTTAGGCACGCCCACGCTGGGTTTGGCGCGCCCGCCCCATTCTGAAAGCGCGACCCGTGCTTTCCGCATGGCTTTGCTTGCTTGCTTCTTAACTTCCTTTGTAGCTCTTCAAATGAACTCCAATTCTCCAAGCTCTTCATTCTCTTAAAATCAACTCCAAAAGCCTACAAAACACGAGGAAAAGCAAAAAAACATAATAAAGGGAGAAATGGAGCAAAAGGGGTACAAACAAGGGACAAACGTAGAAAAATACTGCGATTAGAGGATCTAAATAGTAGCATAATTGCCACTTATCAGGGGCTTATAAGCCCTAAGTGGCGTCATACACATTATTACCCATCCAAGGGGCTCATTAACCCTAAAACGCATCAGACACATCATCGCCCATCCAAGGGGCTCATTAGCCCTGAGGGGTGTAAGACACATCATCACTAATCTAAGGGGCTCATTAGCCCTCATGGGCGTTAGATACATATACATCATCGCCCATCCAAGCGGCTCATTAGCCCTAAGGGGTGTCTAACACATCATCGCCCATCCAAGGGGTTCATTAGCGCTAAGGGGCGTAAGACAAATCATCGCCCATCTAAGAGGCTCATTAGCCCTAAGGAGCATCAGACACATAATCTCCCATCCCATCCAAGGGACTCATTTGCCCTATGGGGCGTAAGGCACATCAACGCCCATCCAAGGGGCTCATTAGCCCTAAGGGGTGTTAGACACATCATCGCCCATCAAAGGGTCTCATTAGCCTTAAGGGGCATCAGACACATCATCGCTCATCCAATGCGCTCATTAGCCCTACGGGGCGTGAGACACATCATCGCCTTTCCAAGGGGCTAAATTGCCCTAAGGGGCGTCAGAAACATAATCCCCCATCCAAGGGGCTCATTAGCCCTGAGGGGTGTAAGACACATTATCGCCCATCTATGGGGCTCATTAGCCCTCTAGGGCGTTAGACACATCATCGCCCATCCAAGCAGCTCTTTAGCACTAATCGGTGTCGGACACATCATGGCCCATCCCAGGAGCTCATTAGCCCTGAGGTGTGTACGACACATCATCGCCCTTCAAAGGGGCTCATTAGCCCTAAAGGGTGTAAGACTAATAATCGCCCATCCAAGGGGATCATTAGCCCTCACGGGTGTCAGACACATCATCTCCCATCCAAGCGGCTCATTAGCCCAAATGGGTGTCAGACACATCATGGCCCATCCAAGGGGCTCATTAGCCCTAAGGTGTGTCAGACACATCATCGCCCATACAAGGGGCTTATTAGCGCTAACGGGCGTTAGACACATCATCGCCCATCTAAGGGGCTAATTAGCTCTAAGGGGCATCAGACACATCATCGCCCATCAAAGGGGCTTATTAGCTCTAAGGGGCGTAATACACCATCGCCCATCCGAGGGGCTCATTAGCCCTAAGGGGCGTTAGACACATCATCACCCATCCGAGGGGCTCATTACCCATCCAAGGGGCTCATTAGCCTTCTCGGGTGTCAGACACATCATCGCCAATCCAAGGGGCTCATTAGCCTTAAGGGGCATCAGACACATCTATTCCCATACAATGCGCTCATTAGCCTTAAGGGGCGTGAGACACATCATCGCCCGTCTAAGGGGCTTAATTGCCATAAGGGGCGTCAGACACATAATCACCCATCCAAGGGGCTCGTTAGCCCTGAGGGGTGTAAGACGTATTATTGCCCATCTAAGGGGCACATTATCCCTCAGGGACGTCAGACACATCATCGCCCATCCAAGCGGCTCATTAGCCCTAACGGGTGTCAGACACATCGTGGCCCATCCAAGGGGCCCATTAGCCGTGAGGTGTGTCAGACACATCATCGCCCATCAAAGGGGCTCATTAGCGCTAATGGACGTCAGACACATCTTCGCCCATCTAAGGGGCTGATTAGCCCTTAAACGCATTAGACACATTATAGCCTATCCAAGGGGCTCATTACCTTTAGGGGCGTGAGACACATCTTCGAACATCCATGGGGCTCATTATCCCTAAGGGGCGTAAGACACATCATCGCCCGTCCAAGGGGCTTAATTACCCTAAGGGGGGTCAGACACATAATCGCCCATCCAAGAGGCTCATTAGCCCTAAGAGGAGTAAGACACATTATCGCCCATCTAAGGGGCTTATTAGCCCTTAGGGGCGTCAAACACATCATCCCCCATCCAAGAGGCTCACTAGCCTTAATGGGTGTTAGACACATCATGGCCCATCCAAGGGGCTCATTAGCCCTGAGGTGTGTCAGACACATCATCGCCCATCAAAGGGACTCATTAGCGCTAACGGGCGTTAGACACATCTTTGACCATCATAGGGGATGATTAGCCATAAGGGGCATCAGACACATTATCGCCCATCCAAGGAGCTCATTAGCCTTAAGGGGCGTGAGACGCATCATCACCCATCCAAGGGGCTCATTAGCACATAGGGTCGTTGGACACATCGTCGCCCATCAAAGGGGCTCGTTAGCCCTAAGTGTCGTAAGACACATTATTACCCATCCAAGGGGCTCATTAGCCCTATGGATTGTCAGACACATCATCGCCTATCAAAGGGGCCTATTAGACCTAAGGGGCGTGAGCCAGATCATCGCCAATCCAAGGGGCTCATTAGCCTTAAGAGTCACCAGAAACATCATCGCCCATCCAACGCGCTCACTAGCCCTAAGGGGCGTGAGATACATCATCGCCCGTCCAAGGGGCTCAAATGCCCTAAGGGGCGTCAGTCACATAATCGCCCATCCAAGGGGCTCATTAGCCCCGAGGGGTATAAGACACATAACCGCACAACCAAGGGGCTCATTAGCCCTCAGGGGCGCCAGGCACATCATCGCCCGTCAAATCAGCTGATTAGCCCAAGTGGGTGTCAAACACATCATGGCCCATCCAAGGGGCTCATTAGCCCTGAGGTGTGTCAGACACATCATCACCCATCAAAGGGGCTCATTAGCGCTAACGGGCGTCAGACACATCTTCGCCCATCTTAGGGGATGATTAGCCCTAAGGGGCATCAGACACATTATCTCCCATCCAAGGAGCTCATTAGCCTAAAGTGGCGTGAGACACATCATCGCCCATCCAAAGGGCTCATTAGCCGTAAGGGGCGTGAGACACATCATCGCCCATCCAAGGGGCTCATTAGCCCTAAGGGGCGTCAGACACATCATGGCCCATCAAAGGGGCTCATTAGCCCTAAGTGGCATTAGACACATTATTACCCATCAAAGGGGCTCATTAGCCCTACGTATTGTCAAACACATCATCGCCCATCCAAGTGGCTCATTAGCCCTAAGGGGTGTCTAACACATCATCGCCCATCCAAGGGGTTTATTAGCGCTAAGGGGCATCAGACAAATCATCGCCCATCTAAGAGGCTCATTAGCCCTAAGGGGCATTAGACACATCATCGCCCATTCAAGGGACTCATTAGCCCTATGAGTCGTGAGACACATCATCGCCCAACCAAGGGGCTCATTAGCCCTAAAGGGCGTTAGACACATCATCGCCCATTAAAGGGTCTCGTTAGCCCTAAGTGGCGTTAGACACATTATAACCCATCCAAGGGGCTCATTAGCTTTAAGGGGTGATAGACACATCAACGCCAATCCAAGGCGCACATTAGCCCTAAGGGGTGTTAGAAACATAATCGCCCATCAAAAGGGCTCATTAGGCCTAAGTGGCGTCAGACACATTATTACCCATCTTAGGGGCTCATTAGCCCTAAGACGCATCAAACACATCATTGCCCATCCAAGGGGCTCATTAGCCTAAGGGGCGTGAGACACATCATCGCCCATCCAAGGGGCTCATTAGCCCTAAGAGGCGCTAGACACATAATCGCCCATCCAAGGGGCTCATTAGCACTGAATGGTGTAAGACACATCACCGCCCATCCAAAGGGCTCATTAGCCCTCAGGGGCGCCAAACACATCATCGCCCATCCAAGCGGCTCATTAGCCCAAATGGCTTTCTGACACATCATGGCCCATCCAAGGGGCTCATTAGCCGTGAGGTGTGTTAGACATATCATCGCCCATCAAAGGGACTCATTAGCGCTAACGGGCGTCAGACACATCATCACCCATCTTAGGGGATGATTAGCCCTCAGGGGCTTCAGACACATTATCGCCCATCCAAGGAGCTCATTAGCCCTAAGGGGCATGAGACACATCATCGCTCATCAAAGGGGCTTATTAGCCCTGTGGGGCGTTAGACACATCATCGCCCATCAAAGAGGCTCATTAGCCCTATGGATTTTCAGACACGTCATCGCCTATCAAAGGGGCTTATTAGACCTAAGGGGCGTGAGACAGATTATCGCCAATCAAAGGGGCTCATTAGCCTTAAGGGGCGTCAGACACAATATCGCCCATCCAAGGGGCTCATTAGCCCTGAGGGGTGTAAGACACATCATCGCACATCCAAAGGGCTCATTAGCCCTCAGGTGCGTCAGGCACATCATCGCCCATCCAAGCAGCTCATTAGCCCTAATGGGTGTCAGAAACATCATGGCCCATCAAAGGGGCTCATTACCCCTGAGGTGTGTCAGACACATCACCGCCCATCAAAGGATCTCATTAGCCCTAAGTGGCATCAAACATATTATTACCCATATAAGGGGTTCATTAGCCCTAAGACGCATCAAACACATCATTGCCCATCCAAGGGGCTCTTTAGCCCTAAGGGGCGTGAGACACATCATTGCCCATCCAAGGGGCTCGTTATCCCTAAGGGGCGTGAGACACATCATTGCCCATCCAAGGGGCTCGTTATCCCTAAGGGGCGTTAGACACATAATCGCCCATCCAAGGGGCTCATTAGCCCTGAGGGGTGTAAGACCCATCATCGCCCATCCAAGGGGCTCATTAGCCCTCAGGGGCGTCAGACACATCATCGCCCATCAAAGGCGCTCATTAGCCCTAAGTGGCGTCATAGACATTATTACTCATCCAAGGGGCTCATTAGCCCAATGGGGTGTCAGACACATCATCGCCTATCAAAGGGGCTCATTAGCCTTAAGGGGCATCAGAACATCATATCCCATCCAATGCGCTTATTAGCCCTTAGGGGGGTGAGACACATCATCGCCAGTCCAAGGGGCTCAATTGCCCTAAGGAGCGTCAGACACATAATCGCCCATCCAAGGGGCTCATTAGCCCTGAGGCTTTTAAGACACATTATCGCCCTTTTAAGGGGGCTCATTAGCTTTGGGGGGCGTCAGACACATCATCGCCCATCCAAGCGGCTCATTAGCCCTAATGGTTGTCAGACACATCATCGCCCATCCAAGGGGCTCATTAGCCCTGACGTGTAACAGACACATCATCGCCCATCAAAGTGGCTCATTAGCGCTAACAGGCGTCAGAGACATCTTCGCCCAACTAAGGGGATGATTAGCCCTAAGGGGCATCAGACACATATCGCCCATTCAAGGAGCTTATTAGCCCTAAGGGGCGTGAAACACATAATCGCCCATCCAAGGGGCTCATTAGCCTTAAGGGGCGTTAGACACATCATGGCCATTCAAAGGGGCTCATAAGCCCTAAGTGGCGTCACACACATTATTACCCATCCAAGGGGCTCATTAGCCCTATGGATTGTCAGACAAATCGTCGCCCATCCAAGTCGCTCATTAGCCCTAAGGGGTGTCTATCACATCATCGCCCATCCAAGGGGTTCATTAGCGCCTAGGGGCGTCAGACAAATCATCGCCCATTTAAGAGGCTCATTAGCGCTAAGGGGCATCAGACACATTATCGCCCATCCAAGGGACTCATTAGCCCTATGGGGCGTGAGACGCATCATCCCCCATCTTAGGGGCTCATTAGCCCTAAGGGGCGTTAGACACATCATCGCCCATCATAGGGTCTCGTTAGTCCTAAGTGGCGTTAGACACATTATAACTCATCCAAGGGGCTCATTAGCTCTAACGGGTGTTAAACACATCAATGCCAATTCAAGGGGCTCATTAGCCCTAAGGGGTGTTAGACACATAATCGCCCATCAAAGGGGCTCATTAGCCCTAAGTTGTGTCAGACACATTATTACCCATCTATGAGGCTCATTAGCCCTAAGGGGCATCAGACACATCCTCGCCCATCCAAGGGACTTATTAGCCCTATGGGGCGTGAGACACATCATCGCCCATCCAAGCGGCTCATTACCCCTAAGGGGCGTTAGACACAACATCGCCCATCAAAGGGTCTCGTTAGCCCTAAGTGGCATTAAACACATTATAACCCATCAAAGTGGCTCATTAGCTCTTAGGGGTGTTAGACACATAAACGCCAATAAAAGGGGCTCATTAGCCCTAAGGGGTGTTAGACACATAATCGCCCATCAAAGGGGCTCATTAGCCCTAAGTGGCTTAAGACACATTATTACCCATCTAAGGGGCTCATTAGCCCTAAGACGCATCAAACACATCATTGCCCATCCAAGGGGCTCATTAGCCCTAAGAGGCGTGAGACACATCATTACCCATCCAAGGGGCTCATTAGCCCTAAAGGGTGTAAGACCCATCTTCACCCATCCAAGGGGCTCATTAGCCCTCAGGGGCGTCAGATACATCATTGCCCATCCAAGCGGCTCAATTGCCCAAATGGGTGTCAGACACATCATGGCCCATCCAAGGGGCTCATTAGCCCTAAGGTATGTCAGACACATCATCGCCCATAAAAGTGGCTCTTTAGCGCTAACTGGCGTCAAACACATCATCGCCCATCTAAGGGGCTTATTAGCTCTAACCAGCATTAGACACATCATCGCCCATCCAAGGGACAAATTAGCCCTAAGGGGCGTGAAACACATCATCGCCTATCCTAGGGGCTCATTAGCCCTAAGGGGCGTCAGACACATCATCGCGCAACAAAGTGGCTCATTAGCCCTAAGTGGCGTCATACACATTATTACCCATCCAAGGGGCTTATTAGCCCTATGGGGTTTTAGACACATCATCGGCTATCAAAGGGGCCTATTAGCCCTAAGGGGCGTGAGACACATCATCGCCAATCCAAGGGGCTCATCAGCCCTAATGGGCGTCAGACACATCATGGTCCATCCAAGGGGGCTCATTAGCCCTAAGGTGTGTCAGACACATCATCGCCCATCAAAGGGTCTCATTAGCGCTAACAGGCGTCAGACACATCTTCGCCCATCTAAGGGGAAGATTAGCCCTAAGGGGCATCAGACACATTATCGCTCATTCAAGGAGCTCATTAGCCCTAAGGGGCATGAGACACATCATCGCCCATCCAAGAGGCTCATTAGCCCTAAGAGGCGTCAGACACATCATCGCCCATGAAAGGGGCTTATTAGCCCTAAGTGGCGTTAGACACATTATTACCCATCTAAGGGGCTCATTAGCCCTAAGGTGTGTCAGACACATCATCGCCCATCAAAGGGGCTCATTAGCGCTAACGGGCGTCAGACACATCATCGCCCATCCAAGGGGCTTATTAGCCCTAAGGGGCGTAAGACACACCATTGCCCATCCAAGGGGCTCATTAGCCCTAATGGGTGTTAGACACATCATCACCCAACAAAGGGGCTCTTTAGCCCTAAGTGGTGTTATACACATTATTACCCATCCAAGGGGCTCATTAGCCTTCTGGGGTGTCAGACACATCATCGCCAATCCAAGGGGCTCATTAGCTTTAAGGGGCATCAAACACATCATTTCCCATACAATGCGCTTATTAGCCTTAAGGGGCGTGAGACACATCATCGCCCGTCTAAGTGGCTTAATTGCCCTAAGGGGCATCAAACACATAATCGCCCATCCAAGGGGCTCGTTAGCCCTGAGGGGTGTAAGACACATTATTGCCCATCCAAGGGGCACATTATCCCTCAGGGGCGTCAGACACATCATCGCCCATCCAAGCGGCTCATTAGCCCTAACGGGTGTAAGACACATCATCGCCCATCAAAGGGGCTGATTAGCCCTAAGGTGCATTAGACACATTATAGCCTATCCAAGGGGCTCATTACCTTTAGGGGCGTGAGACACATCTTCGAACATCCACGGGGCTCATTAGCCTTATGAGGCGTCAGACACATCATCGCCATCAAAGGAACTCATTAGCCCTAAGTGGTATCATAGACATTATTACCCATCCAAGGGCTCATTAGCCCTATGGGGTGTCAGACACATCATCGCCTATCAAAGGGAGCCTATTAGCCCTAAGGGGCATGAGACACACCATCGCCAATCCAATGCGCTCATTATCCCTAAGGGGAGTAAGACACATCATCGCCCGTCAAAGGGGCTTAATTGCCCTAAGGGGGGTCAGACACATAATCGCCCATCCAAGAGGCTCATTAGCCCTGAGGGGAGTAAGACACATTATTGCCCATCTAAGGGGCTCATTAGCCCTCAGGGGAGTAAGACACATCATCGCCCATCCAAGAGGCTCACTAGCCCTAATGGGTGTCAGACACATCATGGCCCATCCAAGGGGCTCATTAGCCCTGAGGTGCGTCAGACACATCATCGCCCATCAAAGGGACTCATTAGCGGTAACGGGCGTTAGACACATCTTCGCCCATCTTAGGGCATGATTATCCATAAGGGGCATAAGACACATTATCGCCCATCCAAGGAGCTCATTAGCCCTAAGGGGCGTGAGACGCATCATCGCCCATCCAAGGGGCTCATTAGCACATATAGCCGTCAGACACATCATCGCCCATCAAAGGGGCTCTTTAGCTCTAAGTGGCGTAAGACACATTATTAACCATCCAAGGGGCTCACTAGCCCTATGGATTGTAAGACACATCATCGCCTATCAAAGGGGTCTATTAGACCTAAAGGGGCCTATTAGACCTAAGGGGCGTGAGCCATATCATCGCCAATCCAAGGGGCTCATTAGCATTAAGGGCCATCAGAAACATCATCGCCCATCCAAGGCGCTCACTTGCCCTGAGGGGCGTGAGACACATCATCGCCCGTCCAAGGGGCTCAATTTCCCTAAGGGGCGTCAGACACATAATCGCCCATCCAAGGGGCTCATTAGCCCCGAGGGGATTAGACACATCATCGCACATCCAAGGGGCTCATTAGTCCTTAGGGGCGTCGGACACATCATCGCCCGTCAAAGCAGCTGATTAGCCCTGAGGTGTGTTAGACACATCATCGCCCATCAAAGGGGCTCATTAGCGCTAACGGGCGTCTGACACATCTTCGCCCATCTTAGGGGATGATTAGCCCTAGGGGGCATCAGACACATTATCTCCCAACCAAGGAGCTCATTAGCCTAAAGGGGCGTGAGACACATCATCGCCCCATCCAAGGGGCTCATTAGCCGTAACGGGCGTGAGACACATCATCGCCCATCCAAGGGGCTCATTAGCCCTAAGGGGCGTCAGACACATCATGGCCCATCAAAGGGGCTCATTAGCCCTAAGTGGCATTAGACACATTATTACCCATCAAAGGGGCTCATTAGCCCCAAGGGGTATTAAATACATTATCGCCCATCAAAGGGGCTCATTAGACCTAAGGGGTGTCAGACTAATCATCGCCCATCAAAGGGGCTAGTGAAGGATAATTAGGTCGTTGGACTAACTACCCTCAACCAATCCCTTAGTATAGGGAATTACTCACTAATCATGAACAACTAACACAAAACCCAACAAGAAGAACAAAGAGAAGCAATTAAACTAAAGAACTACTCTAATCAAGCAAGAAATTAAGAAAGAACAATAAATGAGATAGAGTTTAGAATGCTCATTGAAGTATTGAAAAGGAATCCAAAACAATGTCACTTTGCATCTTCATCTTCTTCAATCCACCGTTGAAGCTCTTCACTTTCTCTCTCTAAAACACCCTAAATTACTCTTAATCTACACTACAAAGTATAAAAACAAAGATTAAAACTAAATCTAAGCCTATTTTATGTGAAGATTGATGGAGAGATGTTAGGGTTTAACCCCTCAAAGAGGAGAGAGAAAACCCCAAAGAAACCCACAATCCAAACTTGGCCAAAAAGAGGAGAGGAAGAAGCATTTAAAAGACCCGTAGCTGCTCGTGCGCGCCCGCGATAGAGGCCTGCTCGCCCGCGCACTGGGATTGGCCTGGCAGCGACATTAATTTTTAAACGACCATAACTTCTGTTCTAGAAAGATTCTGGGGGCGTGCGACCTACCGTTGTAAAGCTCTTCAAGTCTAGTTTACAATGCAACTTGAATCCCCTCAATCCAATTTGTATATCAAAAGTTATGGCTAAAAGAGTGAACAAAGGTCAGTTTTGGAGTTTAGGTCCTTGAGCGCCCGCGCCTATCTTATTCTGCCTCCAATATTTTCGACCCCAATGTTAGGCACGCCCACGCTGGGTTTGGCGCGCCCGCCCCATTCTGAAAGCGCGACCCGTACTTTCCGCATGGCTTTGCTTGCTTGCTTCTTAACTTCCTTTGTAGCTCTTCAAATGAACTCCAATTCTCCAAGCTCTTCATTCTCTTAAAATCAACTCCAAAAGCCTACAAAACACGAGGAAAAGCAAAAAAAACATAATAAAGGGAGAAATGGAGCAAAAGGGGTACAAACAAGGGACAAACGTAGAAAAAAACTGCGATAAGAGGATCTAAATAGTAGCGTAAATGCCACTTATCAGGGGCTTATAAGCCCTAAGTGGCGTCATACACATTATTACCCATCCAAGGGGCTCATTAACCCTAAGACGCATCAGACACATCATCGCCCATCCAAGGGGCTCATTAGCCCTGAGGGGTGTAAGACACATCATCACTCATCTAAGGGGCTCATTAGCCTTCATGGGCGTTAGATACATATACATCATCGCCCATCCAAGCGGCTCATTAGCCCTAAGGGGTGTCTAACACATCATCGCCCATCCAAGGGGTTCATTAGCGCTAAGGGGCGTAAGACAAATCATCGCCCATCTAAGAGGCTCATTAGCCCTAAGGAGCATCAGACACATCATCTCCCATCCCATCCAAGGGACTCATTTGCCCTATGGGGCGTAAGGCACATCAACGCCCATCCAAGGGGCTCATTAGCCCTAAGGGGTGTTAGACACATCATCGCCCATCAAAGGGTCTCATTAGCATTAAGGGGTATCAGACACATCATCGCTCATCCAATGCGCTCATTAGCACTAAGGGGCGTGAGACACATCATCGCCTTTCCAAGGGGCTAAATTGCCCTAAGGGGCGTCAGAAACATAATCCCCCATCCAAGGGGCTCATTAGCCCTGAGGGGTGTAAGACACATTATCGCCCATCTATGGGGCTCATTAGCTCTTAGGGCGTTAGACACATCATCGCCCATCCAAGCAGCTCGTTAGCCCTAATCGGTGTCAGACACATCAAGGCCCATCCAAGGAGCTCATTAGCCCTGAGGTGTGTAAGACACATCATCGCCCTTCAAAGGGGCTCATTAGCCCTGAAGGGTGTAAGACCAATAATCGTCCATCCAAGGGGATCATTAGCCCTCACGGGTGTCAGACACATCATCTCCCATCCAAGCGGCTCATTAGCCAAAATGGGTGTCAGACACATCATGGCCCATCCAAGGGGCTCATTAGCCCTAAGGTGTGTCAAACACATCATCGCCCATACAAGGGGCTTATTAGCGCTAACGGGCGTCAGACACATCATCGCCCATCTAAGGGGCTAATTAGCTCTAAGGGGAATCAGACACATCATCGCCCATAAAAGGGGCTTATTAGCTCTAAGGGGCGTAATACACCATCGCCCATCCAAGGGGCTCATTAGCCCTAAGGGGCGTTAGACACATCATCACCCAACAAAGGGGCTCATTAGCCCTAAGTGGCGTCATACACATTATTACCCATCCAAGGGGCTCATTAGCCTTCTCAGGTGTCAGACACATCATTGCCAATCCAAGGGGCTCATTAGCCTTAAGGGGCATCAGACACATCTATTCCCATACAATGCGCTCATTAGCCTTACGGGGCGTGAGACACATCATCGCCCGTCTAAGGGGCTTAATTTCCCTACGGGGCGTCAGACACACAATCGCCCATCCAAGGGGCTCGTTAGCCCTGAGGGGTGTAAGACGCATTATTGCCTGTCTAAGGGGCACATTATCCCTCAGGGACGTCAGACACATCATCGCCCATCCAAGCGGCTCATTAGCCCTAACAATTGTCAGACACATCCTGGCCCATCCAAGGGGCCCATTAGCCGTGAGGTGTGTCAGACACGTCATCGCCCATCAAAGGGGCTCATTAGCGCTAATGGACGTCAGACACATCTTCGCCCATCTAAGGGGCTGATTAGCCCTAAGACGCATTGGACACATTATAGCCTATCCAAGGGGCTCATTACCTTTAGGGGCGTGAGACACATCTTCGAACATCCACGGGGCTCATTAGCCCTATGAGGCGTGAGACACATCATCGCCCATCAAAGGGGCTCATTAGGCCTAAGTGGCGTCATAGACATTATTACCCATCCAAGGGGCTCATTAGCCCTATGGGGTGTTAGACACATCATCGCCTATCAAAGGGAGCCTATTAGCCCTAAAGGGCGTGAGACACACCATCGCTAATCCAATGCGCTCATTATCCCTAAGGGGCGTAAGACACATCATCGCCCGTCCAAGGGGCTTAATTGCCCTAAGGGGGGTCAGACACATAATCACCCATCCAAGGGGCTCATTAGCCCTAAGAGGAGTAAGACACATTATCGCCCATCTAAGGGGCTCATTAGCCCTTAGGGGCGTCATACACATCATCCCCCATCCAAGAGGCTCACTAGCCTTAATGGGTGTTAGACACATCATGGCCCATCCAAGGGGCTCATTAGCCCTGAGGTGTGTCAGACACATCATCGCCCATCGAAGGGACTCATTAGCGCTAACGGGCGTTAGACACATCTTCGCCCATCATAGGGGATGATTAGCCATAAGGGGCATCAGACACATTATCGCCCATCCAAGGAGCTCATTAGCCCTAAGGGGCGTGAGACGCATCATCGCCCATCCAAGGGGCTCATTAGCACATAGGGCCGTCAGACACATCATCGCCCATCCAAGGGGCTCATTAGCCCTAAGGTGTGTCAGACACATCATCGCCCATAAAAGGGGCTTATTAGCTCTAAGGGGCGTAATACACCATCGCCCATCCAAGGGGCTCATTAGCCCTAAGGGGCGTTAGACACATCATCACCCAACAAAGGGGCTCATTAGCCCTAAGTGGCGTCATACACATTATTACCCATCCAAGGGGCTCATTAGCCTTCTCGGGTGTCAGACACATCATTGCCAATCCAAGGGGCTCATTAGCCTTAAGGGGCATCAGACACATCTATTCCCATACAATGCGCTCATTAGCCTTAAGGGGCGTGAGACACATCATCGCCCGTCTAAGGGGCTTAATTGCCCTACGGGGCGTCAGACACACAATCGCCCATCCAAAGGGCTCGTTAGCCCTGAGGGGTGTAAGACGCATTATTGCCTGTCTTAGGGGCACATTATCCCTTAGGGACGTCAGACACATCGTCGCCCATCCAAGCGGCTCATTAACCCTAACGGGTGTCAGACACATCCTGGCCCATCCAAGGGGCCCATTAGCCGTGAGGTGTGTCAGACACGTCATCGCCCATCAAAGGGGCTCATTAGCGCTAATGGACGTCAGACACATCTTCGCCCATCTAAGGGGCTGATTAGCCCTAAGACGCATTGGACACATTATAGCCTAACCAAGGGGCTCATTACCTTTAGGGGCGTGAGACACATCTTCGAACATCCACGGGGCTCATTAGCCCTATGAGGCGTGAGACACATCATCGCCCATCAAAGGGGCTCATTAGGCCTAAGTGGCGTCATAGACATTATTACCCATCCAAGGGGCTCATTAGCCCTATGGGGTGTTAGACACATCATCGCCTATCAAAGGGAGCCTATTAGCCCTAAAGGGCGTGAGACACACCATCGCTAATCCAATGCGCTCATTATCCCTAAGGGGCGTAAGACACATCATCGCCCGTCCAAGGGGCTTAATTGCCCTAAGGGGGGGTCAGACACATAATCACCCATCCAAGGGGCTCATTAGCCCTAAGAGGAGTAAGACACATTATCGCCCATCTAAGGGGCTCGTTAGCCCTTAGGGGCGTCATACACATCATCCCCCATCCAAGAGGCTCACTAGCCTTAATGGGTGTTAGACACATCATGGCCCATCCAAGGGGCTCATTAGCCCTGAGGTGTGTCAGACACATCATCGCCCATCGAAGGGACTCATTAGCGCTAACGGGCGTTAGACACATCTTCGCCCATCATAGGGGATGATTAGCCATAAGGGGCATCAAACACATTATCGCCCATCCAAGGAGCTCATTAGCCCTAAGGGGCGTGAGACGCATCATCGCCCATCCAAGGGGCTCATTAGCACATAGGGCCGTCAGACACATCATCGCCCATCTAAGGGGCTCGTTAGCCCTAAGTGTCGTAAGACACATTATTACCCATCCAAGAGGCTCATTAGCCTTATGGATTATCAGACACATCATCTCCTATCAAAGGGGCCTATTAGACCTAAGGGGCGTGAGACAGATCATCGCCAATCCAAGGGGCTCATTAGCCTTAAGAGTCACCAGAAACATCATTGCCCATCCAAGGCGCTCACTAGCCCTAAGGGGCGTGAGATACATCATCGCCCGTCCAAGGGGCTCAAATACCCTAAGGGGCGTCAGACACATAATCGTCCATCCAAGGGGCTCATTAGCCCCGAGGGGTATAAGACACATAACCGCACAACCAAGGGGCTCGTTAGTCCTATGGGGCGCCAGGCACATCATCGCCCGTCAAATCAGCTGATTAGCCCTAATGGGTGTCAGACACATCGTGGCCCATCCAAGGGGCTCATTAGCCCTGAGGTGTGTCAGACACATCATCACCCATCAAAGGGGCTCATTAGCGCTAACGGGCGTCAGACACATCTTCGCCCATCTTAGGGGATGATTAGCCCTAAGGGGCATCAGACACATTATCTCCCATCCAAGGAACTCATTAGCCTAAAGTGGCGTGAGACACATCATCGCCCATCCAAGGGGCTCATTAGCCGTAAGGGGCGTGAAACACATCATCGCCCATCCAAGGGGCTCATTAGCCCTAAGGGGCGTTAGACACATCATGGCCCATCAAAGGGGCTCATTAGCCCTAAGTGGCATTAGACACATTATTACCCATCAAAGGGGCTCATTAGCCCTACGTATTGTCAGACACATCATCGCCCATCCAAGTGGCTCATTATCCTAAAGGGGTGTCTAACACATCATCGCCCATCCAAGGGGTTCATTAGCGCTAAGGGGCATCAGACAAATCATCACCCATCTAAGAGGCTCATTAGCCCTAAGGGGCATTAGACACATCATCGCCCATTCAAGGGACTCATTAGCCCTATGAGTCGTGAGACACATCATCGCCCAACCAAGGGGCTCATTAGCCCTAAAGGGAGTTAGACACATCATCGCCCATAAAAGGGTCTCGTTAGCCCTAAGTGGCGTTAGACACATTATAACCCATCCAAGGGGCTCATTAGCTTTAAGGGGTGATAGACACATCAACGGCAATCCAAGGCGCTCATTAGCCCTAAGGGGTGTTAGACACATAATCGCCCATCAAAGGGGCTCATTAGGCCTAAGTGGCGTTTGACACATTATTACCCATCTAAGGGGCTCATTAGCCCTAAGACGCATCAAACACATCATTGCCCATCCAAGGGGCTCATTAGCCCTAAGGGGCGTGAGACACATCATTGCCCATCCAAGGGGCTCATTAGCCCTAAGGGGCGTTAGACACATAATCGCCCATCCAAGGGGCTCATTAGCCCTGAAGGGTGTAAGACACATCATCGCCCATCCAAGGGGCTCATTAGCCCTCAGGGGCGCCAGACACATCATCGCCCATCCAAGCGGCTATATAGCCCAAATGGCTGTCTGACACATCATGGCCCATCCAAGGGGCTCATTAGCCGTGAGGTGTGTTAGACATATCATCGCCACTCAAAGGGACTCATTAGCGCTAACGGGCGTCAGACACATCATCACCCATCTTAGGGGATGATTAGCCCTCAGGGGCATCAAACACATTATCGCCCATCCAAGGAGCTCATTAGCCCTAAGGGGCATGAGACACATCATCGCTCATCAAAGGGGCTCATTAGCCCTATGGGGCGTTAGACACATCATCGCCCATCAAAGAGGCTCATTAGCCCTATGGATTTTCAGACACATCATCGCCTATCAAAGGGGCTTATTAGACCTAAGGGGCGTGAGACAGATCATCGCCAATCAAAGGGGCTCATTAGCCTTAAGGGGCGTCAGACACAAAATCGCCCATCCAAGGGGCTCATTAGCCCCGAGGGGTGTAAGACACATCATCGCACATCCAAAGGGCTCATTAGCCCTCAGGTGCGTCAGGCATATCATCGCCCATCCAAGCGGCTCTTTAGCCCTAATGGGTGTCAGAAACATCATGGCCCATCAAAGGGGCTCATTACCCATGAGGTGTGTCAAACACATCATCGCCCATCAAAGGATCTCATTAGCCCTAAGTGGCATCAAACACATTATTACCCATATAAGGGGTTCATTAGCCCTAAGACGCATCAAACACATCATTGCCCATCCAAGGGGCTCTTTAGCCCTAAGGGGCGTGAGACACATCATTGCCCATCCAAGGGGCTCGTTATCCCTAAGGGGCGTTAGACACATAATCGCCCATCCAAGGGGCTCATTAGCCCTGAGGGGTGTAAGACCCATCATCGCCCATCCAAGGGGCTCATTAGCCCTCAGGGGCGTCAGACACATCATCGCCCATCAAAGGCGCTCATTAGCCCTAAGTGGCGTCATAGACATTATTACCCATCCAAGGGGCTCATTAGCCCAATGGGGTGTCAAACACATCATCGCCTATCAAAGGGGCTCATTAGCCTTAAGGGGCATCAGAACATCATAACCCATCCAATGCGCTTATTAGCCCTTAGGGGGGTGAGACACATCATCGCCCGTCCAAGGGGCTCAATTGCCCTAAGGAGCGTCAGACACATAATCGCCCATCCAAGGGGCTCATTAGCCTTAAGGGGCGTTAGACACATCATCGCCCATCATAGGGTCTCGTTAGTCCTAAGTGGCGTTAGACACATTATAACTCATCCAAGGGGCTCATTAGCTCTAACGGGTGTTAAACACATCAATGCCAATTCAAGGGGCTCATTAGCCCTAAGGGGTGTTAGATACATAATCGCCCATCAAAGGGGCTCATTAGCCCTAAGTTGTGTCAGACACATTATTACCCATCTAAGGGGATCATTAGCCCTAAGACGCATCAAACACATCATTGCCCATCTAAGGGGCTCAATAGCTCTAAGGGGCGTGAGACACATCATTTCCCATCTAAGCGGCACATTAGCCCTAAGGGGTGTCTAACATATCATCGTCCATCCAAGGGGTTCATTAGCGCTCAGGGGCGTCAGACAAATCATCGCCCATCTAAGAGGCTCATTAGCCCTAAGGGGCATTAGACACATCATCGCCCATTCAAGGGACTCATTAGCCCTATGGGGCGTGAGACACATCATCGCCCAACCAAGGGGCTCATTAGCCCTAAAGGGCGTTAGACACATCATAGCCCATCAAAGGGTCTCGTTAGCCCTAAGTGGCGTTAGACACATTATAACCCATCCAAGGGGCTCATTAGCTCTAAGGGGTGTTATACACATCAACGCCAATCCAAGGAGCTCATTAGCCCTAAGGGGTGTAAGTCACATAGTCGTCCATCAAAGGGGCTCATTAGACCTTAGTGGCGTCAGACACATTATTACCCATGTAAGGGCCTCATTACCCATGAGACGCATCAAACACATCATTGCCCATCCAAGGGGCTCTTTAGCCCTAAGGGGCGTGATACACATCATTGCCCATCCAAGGGTCTTATTAGCCCTAAAAGGCGTTAGACACATAATCGCACATCCAAGGGGCTCATTAGCCCTGAAGGGTGTAAGACCCATCATCGCCCTTCCAAGGGGCTCATTAGCCCTCAGGGGCGCCAGACACATCATCGCCCATCCAAGCGGCTCATTGGCCCAAATGGCTGTCTGACACATCATGGCCCATCCAAGGGGCTCATTAGCTGTGAGGTGTGTTAGACATATCATCGCCCATCAAAGGGACTCATTAGCGCTAACGGGCGTCAGACACATCATCACCCATCTTAGGGGATGATTAGCCCTAAGGGGCATCAGACACATTATCGCCCATCCAAGGAGCTCATTAGCCCTAAGGGGCATGAGACACATCATCGCTCATCAAAGGGGCTCATTAGCCCTAAGGGGCGTTAGACACATCATTGCCCATCAAAGAGGCTCATTAGCCCAATGGATTTTCAGACACATCATCGCCTATCAAAGGGGCTTATTAGACCTAAGGGGCGTGAGACATATCATCGCCAATCAAAGGGGCTCATTAGCCTTAAGGGGCGTCAGACACAAAATCGCCCATCCAAGGGGCTCATTAGCCCCGAGGGGTGTAAGACACATCATCGTACATCCAAAGGGCTCATTAGCCCTCAGGTGCGTCTGGCACATCATCGCCCATCCAAGCGGCTCATTAGCCCTAATGGGTGTAAGAAACATCATGGCCCATCCAAAGGGCTCATTACCCCTGAGGTGTGTCAGACACATCATCGCCCATCAAAGGATCTCATTAGCCCTAAGTGGCATCAAACACATTATTATCCATATAAGGGGTTCATTAGCCCTAAGACGCATCAAACACATCATTGCCCATCCAAGATGCTCTTTAGCCCTAAGGGGCGTGAGACACATCATTGCCCATCCAAGGGGCTCATTATCCCTAAGGGGCGTTAGACACATAATCGCCCATCGAAGGGGCTCATTAGCCCTAAGGGGTGTAAGACCCATCATCGCCCATCCAATGGGCTCATTAGCCCTCAGGGGCGTCAGACACATCATCGCCCATCAAAGGCGCTCATTAGACCTAAGTGGCGTCATAGACATTATTACCCATCCAAGGGGCTCATTAGCCCAATGGGGTGTCAGACACATCATCGCCTATCAAAGGGGCCTATTAGCCCTAAGGGGCATGAGACACATCATCGCCAATCCAAGGGGCTTCATTAGCCTTAAGAGCATCAGAACATCATAACCCACCCAATGCGCTTATTAGCCCTTAGGGAGGTGAGACACATCATCGCCTGTCCAAGGGGCTCAATTGCCCTAAGGGGCGTCAGACACATAATTGCCCATCCAAGGGGCTCATTAGCCCTGAGGGTTTTAAGACACATTATCGCCCTTTTAAGGGGGCTCATTAGCTTTCGGGGGCGTCAGACACATCATCGCCCATCCAAGCGGCTCATTAGCCCTAATGGGTGTCAGAACATCATGGGCCCATCCAAGGGGCTCATTAGCCCTGAGGTGTGTCAGACACATCATCGCCCATCAAAGTGGCTCATTAGCGCTAACAGGCGTCAGAGACATCTTCGCCCATCTAAGGGGATGATTAGCCCCAAGGGGCATAAGACACATATCGCCCATTCAAGGAGCTTATTAGCCCTAAGGGGCGTGAGACACATAATCGCCCATCAAAGGGGCTCATTAGCACTAAGGGGCGTTAGACACATCATGGCCATTCAAAGGGGCTCATTATCCCTAAGTGGCGTCACACACATTATTACCCATCCAAGGGGCTCATTAGCCCTATGGATTGTCAGACAAATCGTCGCCTATCCAAGCGGCTCATTAGCGCTAAGGGGTGTCTAACACATCATCGCCCATCCAAGGGGTTCATTAGCGCTAAGGGGCGTTAGACAAATCATCGCCAATCTAAGAGGCTCATTAGCCCTAAGGAGCATCAGACACATCATCTCCCATCCCATCCAAGGAACTCATTTGCCCTGTTGGGGCGTAAGGCACATCAACGCCCATCCAAGGGGCTCATTAGCCCTAAGTGGCGTTAGACACATTATAACCCATCCAAGGGGCTCGTTAGCTCTAAGGGGTGTTATACACATCAACGCCAGTCCAAGAAGCTCATTAGCCCTAAGGGGTGTTAGTCACATAATCGCCCATCAAAGGGGCTCATTAGCCCTCAGTAGCGCCAGACACATTATTACCCAACTAAGGGCCTCATTACCCATGAGACGCATCAAACACATCATTGCCCATCCAAGGGGCTCATTAGCCCTAAGGGGCGTGAGACACATCACTGCCCATCCAAGGGGCTCATTAGCCCTAAAAGGCGTTAGACATAGAATCGACCATCCAAGGGGCTTATTAGCCTTGAGGGGCGTAAGACCCATCATCGCCCAACCAAGGGGCTCATTAACCCTATGGATTGTTAGACACATCCTCGCCCATCCAAGCGGCTCATTAGCCCTAAGGGGTGTCTAACACATCATCGCCCATCCAAGGCGTTCATTAGCACTAAGGGGCGTCAGACAAATCATCGCCCATCTAAGAGACTCATTAGCCTTAAAGGGCATCA
>CM068278.1:25940047-26019960 GCA_034703905.1 Chenopodium berlandieri | reverse complement strand
ATGGTGGAGGTAAGTAGTACTCTCTTAGATTAGGAGTACTATGATTTTTGTTAATTATAGGTTAGAATCATCATTAGGGTCCTCGTTAGGGTCAATATTGATTTTTTTTTTTTATGATTCTTATGTCTGATTTTTTGTGAAATATATGATGTTTTATGTGTTAGAAATTACAAAATGTTGATGGTTATTTTGATTAATGAAAACTAAGTGAGACTTTAGGAACCAAAATCACTCAAACACATGTTTGAAAGAACCACAGGCTGCATAATTGCTTCCACCATAGCACAACATCAAAATAAACATCATATCAAGCATGACAGTAAACTGGAGCTCAACTGCAGACCTGAAATTCAAAGAAAGCCCACAAGGCTCTGAAAAGCCGAACCTTTAAAAAACCCACAGCTAATTGAACCTAGATCAACAGCCAAATCCAAGATGCTATAGTCTAACTCACCTCCACCCAGCTGACCACAACTTGTGTAGAATCTGCCAACACAACTACTGCAGCTCAACCACTGATGCCATTAGCATGATGCCTACCCATGTTGCTGCTACACCACCCAGCAGCAGAAAACACAACCCCATCTGCAGATTTAAACCCCACTCTACAGACCCCCCCAAAAAAAAAACCACCTGCTGCAGGTCATTAGACCACAACCAAAACCACAAGCATCAGTTGAATCCACTGACTTGACCAGCAGCCCCCTGCATAGAGAAACCAACCCCCTTTGATCTGTTTGCCCAGCAGTACACCTCTGAAACAGAAGGAGCAAGCAAGGCCCAAAACAAAGTATGGACCCAACTCTCTACATTTCATGATTCTTTTGAGCACCGAACTGTAATTGCCAGGTGCCTTTTGTTCCACCAGTCTTCTCCATGGCACTTTAGGGGATCGAGGTCTTATGTGATTATACAAGGCTTTCATACTCCATTTGCAGATCCATTTGTTACATTTCATTCACAACCCATAATAATTTGTTTTTAAAGTTCTAATTTGTTTGAAATTGAGGATCAATTAATCTTGATTAACATTCTTGTAAGCTTGAATTCTTAGAATCATGGTTATCATAACTAATCATGATCATGGTTATTTTTAGATGATGATGCTTGCTAAGGATGATGCTGCTGATGATGATAATGATGTATGATGATGGTGATGCATGATGATGATGATTTATGATGATGATGTATGGATTTTATGGCGGATACTTTTTTTTATTTTTTCTTTTTTTAAAATGTTTTATGCGGATATCTTTTATTTTTTATGCGGAAAATGGATCAAATTATTTTCTGGGAAATTGGATCAAATTATTTTATGGAAATTGGAACAAGTTGTTTCGTACAATTTGCCTCTTTAACTTTGTCTCTCACTAAGTAACGGGCTTCTTCTCACATTGAAGTGTTGAACACATAACTTTTTCATTTTTTAGAAATAAAATACGTTATTTTAATTGGAGTGTTTATAATGTAATGATAAAGTTTCATTACCAATGGTGCCAAGTAAGTTTAGAATGAGCGCTTAAGTAAATTGTTTTTGAATGTGTTTTGTATATGTCATTAACAATTAATAGTTTTCTATTCATAAGAAGTTTATTAGGCCCAAGTAGCTTGCCATTATAGTGCTTCAAAATGAATCAGGCCTATTTAGTGTTTATTAATGCTATAGCTATGCTGTCTCAAATTCCCCAAATATAAGTTAATGTATTATGCACATTATATATTTGTGGCATTTACATTTTACTACTTGATTGCAGTGCGAGGGTTAGACATGTGATACACCCATAATGAGGGTGAATACTTTGGCGAGTGGTGGCGATAGTCATATTATAGTGTGTCGGACAGGCGAGCGGTAGTTCGAGGTCCGCACCGATAAGTTTCAGGACCACCGTGAACAGCTGCCAAAGCCAACGACAAGGGACTGAGGGTTGACATGTAAGACACCCTCTCGGGACTGAGGGACTGTGGCTAGTTGATCACAAGGGATCCTCGAGCACCTATCCTCGACATTTGCCCAATCCGAGTCTCCGTCATTCAACGAGTACCCGCACACCCGAAAGGATTCATCGACCAAATGACATAATTAAATGGTTCAGCAAGTCCTGTTTTCCAACGTTAGCCCTCAAACGCCCTTAGGGGAAATCGTGCTCGCTCTAACCCCCCTCCCCACTCCCCAAGAGGCCCAACGCAACACGTGCCACGAGTTGTGTCCGTCCTCGTCATGCGATGCACGACGCACAATGGAAGATATTAAAGAGTATAGGAAAAAAAAAAAAATTATCAATTGGGTCACAACTGGCTATTCCACTTAGGATTTTCCCATCAATAAGGAATCACCTTGTTAGAGACAAGGTAATAACACGGGTTATTACCTTTTATAGTCAGCCAGGAATTTGCAGACACATTAGAGGAAATTGAGTTTGATTGATCTATAACTGGGATCACCATCTAAAGTGAAAAATTCAGGAAGGTTTCGAGGAAGAGTACCTAAGAAGAAGTTCAAAATCTGCCAGATTGTCTCCCCAATAGCATTTGAAAGAAGAATAAGATTTCCAATATCTAAAAGCTGAGCTACTATGCACATCAACGTGCATTGATGGCAACAATGAATGTGAAGGATGTTCCAAACTCTTCTAGATTGTCTCCACAATAGCATTTGAAAGAAGAATATCTAAAAGCTGTGTGAAGGATGTTCCAAACTCTGCTAAATTGTCTTCCCAATAGCATTTAAAAGCAGAATATCTAAACGCTGAGCTACTGAATTATTTGCCTGATCATTAGATATATTTGATGACCAAAAGATATTGTTCTGTTCATCTAGGGCATGAAGATAACTATCCTCGGAAACTTTGAGCACCCTAAAAGAAGTATTGCGTAGGGTCCCTCTATGAGCATGGGGTTTCCTTAGGCATGGGTCCCTCTATAAGCGTGGGTTTCCTGGGTGTTGGCCCCGCCCCTATATAGAGTGGTGTCCCTCGGGCATGGGGTCCTCCCTAAGGCGTGGGGCTTATTAGTTGGGCGTAGGGTCGGTTGGTTGGGGGGGGTTGGTTTGTTGGCGTGGGTTTGTCCTAGGGCGTAGGGTTGGTTTGTTTAGGTTTCTCCTTGGGCGTGGGTTCTTCCTTGGGCGTGGGTTTCTTCCTTGGGAGTGTTTCTTCTTCTCGTGGGGTCCCTCTTTAAGCGTGGGTTTTGAGCTTATGCGTGGGGTTTCAGGATGGGCATAGGGTTGATACATTAGGCGTCGGGTATCAGGATGGGCGTGGGGTTATTCCTTGGCGTGGTTTTGAGTTTAGGCGTGGGATCCCTCTTTGGCGTGGGGTTCTTCCTTGGCGTGGGGTCTCTCTTTAGGCTTGGGGTTTGAGTAACGGCTTGGGGTTTCTTCCTAAGGCGTGGGGTATGTGATTAGGCGTGGGGTTAGAGTTTGGGTGTGGCGTTTCATCTTGGGCGTGGGTTTCATCTTGTGGGCGTGGGGTTTGAGCTTCGACGTGGAGTTTGAGCTTGGGCGTGGAGTTTCTTTATTGGGCGTGGGGTTTCTTTCTAGGGCGTGGGTTCTTCATTGGGCGTGGGGTTGATACAGTAGGCGTTGGGTTTTAGTTTTAGGCGTAGGATTGATATAGTAGGCATAGGGTTTTTCTCTAGGGCGTGGGGTTTCATGATGGCGTGGGTTCTCTTCCTTGGCGTGGGGTTTGAGCTTCGGCATGGGGTTTCTCCTATGGCGTGGGTGAGCTTCGGCGTGGGGTTTGAGTTTTGGGTGTAGGGTTCATACATTAGGCGTGGGGTTTCTCCTAGCGCGTGGTTTCATGATGGGCGTGGGTTCATCCTTGGGTGTGGGGTTTGAGTTTCGGCGTAGGGTTTCTTCTAGGGCGTGGGGTTTCATCTTGGGCGTGGGGTTTCTCCTAGGGCGTGGGGTTTCATCTTGGCGTGGGGTTTGACCTTGGGCGTGAGTTTCTTCATTGGGCGTGGGGTTCTTTATTAAGCGTTGGGTTCTTCATTGGGCGTAAGGTTGATACAGTAGGCGTAGGGTTTGAGTTTTGGGCGTAGATTTGATACAGTAGGCGTGGGTTTCATGATGGGCGTGGGTTTTTATGATGGGCGTAGGGTTTGAGCTTCGGCGTGGGGTTTCTCCTAGGGCGTGGGGTTTCGTCCTTGGCGTGGGCAAGGGGTCGTGTGGTGCATGCGTCGCCTGGTTGAAAAGCCAGTGGCGCGAAATTACCGTTTGCTGGATTATGACTGAAGGTCTCTAAGTCAAAATCTGGGCTAGAAGCGACGCATGCGCCCATCGCCCGATGCCGTCCTAGATTAGGGTTTTCGGTACGTGTCGTAGGCTAAGCTCGCGCGGTGGATACTGAGATTCAGCCCTTTGTCACTTCGATTCGTCCCTCCCCCCAACCCTATTCTTTAAACACCTATATTTTTTAAAACGAGGTTAGCGATGCATCTCGTATGCTAAAAAAAGGCTAAGTACGGGATTAAGAGGTGTCACAAAGCCTAAGTGTTGGAATGTTGGATGGTACAAGTGGGCGAGGGGCCGTGTGGCATGTGCATAAGACATGTGCACCCAAGGATAAGGCATACCAGGTTCTGAACACAATTTACGACTCCCAAGGCCCTTAAGACATGAAGTTTAAAGATGAATTAGATGGTTCCGGACACTGTTTATGACTCCCAGGGCCTTTGGGAACCCAAGGAAGTACTTAGATGCATAATCTCGCCGGTGAAAAAACGATATGGAAGCCAAATATGAAGGCTATAAAACACGAAATCGGAACAATTAAGGATGTGTCATGACCTGTGTGGGAATTTCACAGAACATTACGGGATGCATCCCGGGACATATAATATTGTTTCAACCCTTATATGACCATTATTCGACTACGTATAAGCCCCGTAAAAGCTTATAGCCAATACATGAGGAGTGTACGAAAGCGTGTAAATTGATCGTTTTAAAGGCAAATTGGATGGTTTCACCCACCCAATTAGACTCCCAGAGGGTATTAGGAACCATTATAAACATCTCGGTAATTTTTATTTTTAGGCGAAAAAATGTAAAAAATTTCCAAAATTGAAAGCTATTATCCACGCTTTTGAAGGAATTTTTGAGGTTACGGGGCCGGTGTCAAAAATTGTTGAGAACCTAGGGGATACATCTTAGGGTCATATAATTCCGTTTGGAACCATATATGACCATTAAATGATGTCATAATTGTCCGTGGTAGGCTTGAGTTCACAAAATCGGTGCAAGTTGCGAATTGGTAAGTTGACCGTTTTAAGGCAAATTGGATGGTTCCACCCACCTATTGGACTCCTGGAGGTTATTAGGGACCATGGTAAACATATCGGCAATTTTTATTTCCAGGAAAAAAAAGGTCAAAAAATTCAAAAATTGAAGGCTATTATCCATGCTTTTTGAGAAATTTTTGAGGTTATGGGGCCCGATGGCGAAAACTGTTGAGACTCTAGGGAAAACATCTAGGGTCATATAATGTCGTTTGGACCATATACAACCATTAAATAATGTCATAAATGTCCATGGTAGGATTAAGTTCACAAAATCAGTGCAAGTTGCGAAATGGTAAATTGACTGTTTTAAGGCAAATTGGTTGGTTCCACCCACCTAATTGGAATCCCGGAGGGTATTAGGGACCATGATAAACATCTCAGCAATTTTTTATTCTGGCGAAAAAGTCAAAAAATTCCAAAATTGAAGGCTATTATCCACGATTTTTGTGGAATTTTTAACGTTACGGTCCCGTGTCAAAATGTTTTGAGACCCTATGGGATATATTTTAGGGTCATATAATGTTGTTTGGAACCATATATGACCATTAATTGATCTCATAAATGTCCGTGTAGGCTTGAGTTCACAAAATCGGTGCAAGTTACAAATGGTAAATTGATCGTTTTAAGGCAAATTGGATGGTTCCACCCACTCAATTGGACTGCTGGAGGATATAAGGGGCCATGTTAAACATCTCAGCAATTTTTATTTCCGAAAGAAAAAAGTCAAAAAAATTCCAAATTTGAAGGCTATTATCCATGCTTTTTGAGGAATTTTTGAAGTTACGGCGCCCGGTGTCGAAAAGTGTTGAGACCCTAGGGATACATCTTAGGATCATATAATGCTGTTTATAACCATATATGACCATTATATAATGTCATAAATGTCCGTGGTAGGCTTGAGTTCACAAAATCGGTGCAAGTTGCGAATTGGTAAATTGATCGTTTTAAGGCAAATTGGATGGTTCCACCCACCCAATTGGACTCCCAGAGGGTATAAGGGACTATGTTAAACATCTCGACAATTTTTATTTTCGGGTGAAAAAAAGTCAAAATTCAAAAATTGAAGGTTATCTACCCTTTTTGAGGAATTTTTGAGGTTACGAGGCCCGCGTGGCGAAAAGTGTTGAGACCCTAAAGGGATACATTTTAGGGTCATATATGCTGTTTGGAGCCATATATGACCATTAAATGATCTCATAAATGTCCGTGGTAGGCTTAAGTTCACAAAATTAGTGCAAGTTCCGAATAGTTATATTGACCGTTTCAAGGCAAATTGGATGATTTCACCCACCCAACTGGACTCCCCGAGGGTATTTGAGACCATTGTAAACATCTCGGCAATTTTAATTTCGTAGAGAAAAGGTCAAAAAAATTCCAAAATTGAAGGTTATTATCCATGCTTTTTGAGGAATTTTTGAAGTTACGGCGCCCGGTGGGCGAAAAGTATTAAGACCCTAGGGATACATCTTAGGGTCATATAATATCGTTTAGAACCATATATGACCATGAAATGATGTCATAAATGTCCGTGGTAGGCTTGAGTTCACAAATTTGGTGTAGGTTTGCGAATTGATAAATTGACCGTTTTAAAGCGAATTGGATGGTTTCACCCCCCAATTGGACTCCCGGTGGGTATTAAGGATCATGGTAAACATCTCGCCAATTTTTATTTTAGGGCGAAAAATGGTCAAAAATTTCAAAAATTGAAGGCTATTATCCATGCTTTTTGAGGAATTTTTTAGGTTACGGGGCCTGGTGGAGAAGAGTGTTAAGAAACTAGGGGATACATCTTAGGGTTATATGATGCCGTTTAGAACCATATATGACCATTAAATGATGTCATAAATGTCCATGGTAGGCTTGAGTTCACAAAATCGGTGCAAGTTGCGGATTGGTATATTGATAGTTTTAAGGAAAATTGGATGGTTCCACCCACCTAATTGGACTCCCGGAGGGTATTAAGGACCATGGTAAACATATCGGAAATTTTTGTTTCCGGGCGAAAAAAAAGTCAAAAAAATCCAAAATTTGAAGGCTATTATCCACGCTTTTTGAAGAATTTTTGAGGTTAAGGGGGCACGGTGGAGAAAAGTGTTAAGACCCTTGGGTATAAATCTTAGGGTTATATCATTTCATTTGGAACCATATGATGACCATTATATGATGTCATAAATGTCCGTGGTTGGCTTGAGTTCACAAAATCGGTGAGAGTTGCGAATGGTAAATTGATTGTTTTAAGGAAAATTGGATAGTTAACACCCACTCAATTGGACTCTCGGAGGATATTATGGACCATAGTAAACATATCGACGATTTTTATTTCAAGGGCGAAAAAAGTCAAAAAATTACAAAATTGAAGGTTATTATTCACGCTTTTTTAGGAATATTTGAGGTTATTGAGGCCGGTAGCGAAAAGTGTTGAGACCCTAGGAGATACATCTTAGAGTCATATAATGTCGTTTTGAACCATATATGACCATTAAATGATGTCATAAATGTCCGTGATAGGCTTGAGTTCACAAAATCAGTGCAAGTTACGAATTGGTAAATTGATCGTTTTAAGCCAAATTGGATAGTTCCACCACCTAATTGAACTTCCGAAATGTATGAGGGACCATGGTAAACATCTCGGAAATTTTTATTTCCGGGCAAAATAAGGTCAAAATATTCCAAATTGAAATCTATTATCCACGTTTTTTTGAGGAATTTTAGAGGTTACGGGGCCCGGTGGAGAAAAATGTTGAGACCCTATAGGGTACATCATTGGGTCATGTAATGCCGTTTGGATCCATATATGACCATTAATTTTTGTCATAAATGTCCGTAATAGACTTGAGTTCACAAAATCGGTGCAAGTTGCGAATTGGTAAATTGATCGTTTTATGGCAAATTGGATAGTTCCACCCACCCAATTGGACTTCCGGAGGGTATTAGGGACCATGTTAAACATCTAGGCAATTTTTATTTCCGGGCGAAAAAAATTCAAAAAATTCCAAAATTGAAGGCTATCTACCCTTTTTGAGAAATTTTTGAGGTTACGGGCCCGGTGGCGAAAATTGTTGAGACACTAAGGGATACATGTTAGGGTCATATGATGCTGTTTGGAGCCATATATGACCATTAAATGATCTCATAAATGTCTGTGGTAGGCATGAGTTCACAAAATCGATGCAAGTTGCAAATTGGTAAATTGACCATTTCAAGGAAAATTGGATGATTCCACCCACCAAATGGACTCTCCGAGTGTATTAGGGACCATGGTAACATCTTCTCGGCAATTTTTATTTCCAAAAGAAAAAAGTCAAAAAAAATTACAAAATTGAAGGCTATTATCCATGCTTTTTGAGGAATTTTTAATGTTACGACGCCCGGTGGAGAAAAGTGTTGAGACCCTAGGGGATACATCTTAGGGTCATATAATTCCGTTTGTAACCATATATGACCATTAAATGAACTCATAAATGTCTGTGGTAGGCTTGAGTTCACAAAACCGGTGCAAGTTGCGAATTGGTAAATTGACCGTTTTAAGGCAAATTGGATGGTTCCACCACCTAATTGGACTCCCAGAGGGTAAAGGGACCATGGTAAACATCTCGGAAATTTTTATTTTCGAGCAAAAAAGGACAAAAATTTCAAAAATTGAAGGCTATATCCACGCTTTTTGAAGAATTTTTTAGTTTACGGGGCCTGATGGCGAAAACTGTTGAGACTCTAGGAATACATCTTAGGGTCATATAATGTCGTTTGGAACCATATATGAACATAAATGATGTCATAAATGTCCATGGTAGGCTTAAGTACAAAATCGGTGCACGTTGCGAATTGGTAAATTGACAGTTTCAAGGAAAATTGGATGTTTCCACCCACCTAATTGGACTCCCGGAGGGTATTGGGGAACATGGTAAACATCTCAGCAATTTTTGATTCCGGGCGAAAAAAGTCAAAAAATTCCAAAATTGAAGGCTATTATCCACGTTTTTTGTGGAGTTTTTGACGTTACAAGCCGGTGAAGAAAAGTTTTGAGACCCTATGGGATACATCATTGGGTCATGTAATTCCTTTTCGAACCATATATGACCATTAATTGATGTCATAAATGTCCTTGGTAGGCTTGAGTTCACAAATTTGGTGCAAGTTGCGAATTGGTAAATTGATCGTTTTAAGGCAAATTGGATGGTTTTACCCACCCAATTAGACTCCCAGTGGGTATTAGGGACCATGTTAAACATCACGGCAATTTTTATTTCCGGGCGAAGTAAAAGTCAAAAAATTCAAAAATTGAAGGTTGTCTACCCTTTTTGAGGAATTTTTGAGGTTACGAGGCCCCGTGGCGAAAAGTGTTGAGACCCTAAGGGATACATTTTATGGTCTTATAATGCTGTTTGGAGCCATATATGACCATTAAATGATCTCATAAATGTCCGTGGTAGGCTTGAGTTCACAAAATCGGCGCAAGTTGCGAATTGGTAATTGATCGTTTTAAAGGCAAATTCGATGATTCCACCCACCCTATTGGACTCCCCGAGGGTATCAGAGACCATGGTAAACATCTCGGCATTTTTTATTTTAGAGAGAAAAAGTCAAAAAAATTCCAAATTGAAGGCTATTATCCATGCTTTTTGAAGAATTTTTAAAGTTACGGCGCCTGGTGGCGAAAAGTATTGAGACCCTAGGGGATACATATTAAGGTTATATAATGCCGTTTGGAACCATATATGACCATTAAATGATGTCATAAATGCCCATGGTAGGCTTAAGTTCACAAATTCGGTGTAGGTTGCGAATTGGTAAATTGACCGTTTTCAGGCAAATTGGATGGTTCTACCCACCCAATTGGACCCCCGGAGGGTATTAGGGACCATGGTAAAAATCTCGGCAATTTTGTTTTCCGGGCGAAAAAAATTCAAAAAAAATTCCAAAATTGAAGGCTATTATCCATGCTTTTTGAAGAATTTTTAAAGTTACGGCGCCTGGTGGCTAAAAGTATTGATACCCTAGAGGATACATCTTAGGGTTATATAATGCCGTTTGGAACCATATATGACCATTAAATGATGTCATAAATGTCCATGGTAAGCTTGAGTTCACAAATTCGGTGTAGGTTGCCAATTGGTAAATTGATCGTTTTCAGGCAAATTGGATGGTTCTACCCACCCAATTGGACTCCCGGAGGGTATTAGGGACCATGGTAAAATCTTGGCAATTTTTGTTTCCGGGCGAAAAAAAAAGTCAAAAAATTCCAAAATTGAAGGCTATTTTTGAGGAATTTGGAAGTTTTCAGGCAAATTGGGATGGTTCTATCCATGTTGTTTGAGGAATTTTTGAGGTTAAGGGACCCGATGAAGAAAAGTGTTAAGACCCATGGGGATACATATTAGGGTTATATTATGCCATTTGGAACCATATATGACCATTATATGATGTAATAAATGTCCGTGGTAGGCTTGAGATCACAAAATCGGGAGAGTTGCATATTGATAAATTGATTATTTTAAGGCAAATTTGATGGTTGCAACCACTCAATTTGACTCCCGGAGAATATTAGGGACCATAGTAAACATATCGGCAATCTTTATTTCAAGGGCGAAAAAAGTCAAAAAATTCTAAAATTGAAGGCTATTATCCACGTTTTTTTAGGATTTTTGAGGTTATTGAGGCCGGTGGCGAAAAGTGTTGAGTACCTAGGAGATACATCTTAGGGTCATATAATATCGTTTGGAACCATATATGACCACTAAATGATGTCATAAATGTCCGTGATAGGCTTGAGTTCACAAATCAGTGCAAGTTGCGAATTGGTAAATTGACCGTTTTAAGCCAAATTGGATAGTTCCACCCACCTAATTGGACTCCCGGAATCTATGAGGGACCATGGTAAACATCTCAGAAATTTTTATTTCCGGGCAAAAAAAGGTCAAAAATTCCAAAATTTAAGGCTATTATCCACGGTTTTTGAGGAATTTTAGAGGTTATGGGTCCCGGTGGAGAAAAAGTGTTAAGACCCTAAAGGGTACTTCATTGGGTCATGTAATGCCGTTTGGAACCATATATGACCATTAATTGATGTCATAAATGTCCGTGATAGACTTGAGTTCACAAAATCGATGCATATTGCAAATTGGTAATTTGATCGTTTTAAGGCAATTGGATGGTTCCACCCACCCAATTGGACTCCCAGAGGGTATTAGGGACCATGTTAAACTTCTCAGCAATTTTTATTTCGGGCGAAAAAAAAATCATCGAATTCCAAAATTGATGGCTATTTACCCTTTTTGAGAAATTTTTGAGGTTACGGGCCCGGTTGCGAAAATTGTAGAGATACTAAGGGATACATGTTAGGGTCATATAATTCTATTTGGATCCATATATGACCATTAAATGATCTTATAAATGTCCGTGGTAGGCAAGAGTTCACAAAATCGGTGCAAGTTGCAAATTGGTAAATTGACCGTTTCAAGGCAAATTGGATGATTCCACCCACCCAATTGGACTTCCAGAGGGTATTAGGGACCATGGTAAACATCTCGGAAATTTTTATTTCCGAAAGAAAAAAAGTCAAAAAAATTCCAAAATTGAAGGCTATTATCCATGCTTTTTGAGGAATTTTTGAAGTTACGGCGCTCGGTGGCGAAAAGTGTTGAGACCCTAGGGGATACATATTAGGGTCATATAATGCTGTTTGGAATCATATATGACCATTAAATGAAGTTATAAATGTCCGTGGTCGGCTTGAGTTCACAAAATCGGTGCAAGTTGAGAATTTGTAATTTGACCGTTTATAGGCTAATTGGATGATTCTACCCATCCAATTCGACTCCCAGTGGATAATAGGGACCATGGTAAACATCTTGGGACTTTTTATTTCCGGGGGAAAAAAGTCAAAATATTACAAAATTGAAGGCTATTAACCAAGCTTTTTGAGGAATTTTTGAGGTTACAGGGCCCGGTGGCGAAAAATGTTGAGACCCTATAAGATACATCTTAGGGTCATATAATGCCGTTTGGAACCATATATGACCATTAAATGATGTCATAAATGTCCGTGGTAGGCTTGAGTTCACAAATTCGGTGTAGGTTGCGAATTGGTAAATTGACTGTTTTAAGGCATATTGGATGGTTCCACCCACTTAATTGGACTCCCGAAGGGTATTAGGGACCATGGTAAACATCTCGGCAATTTTTATTTCCGGGCAAAAAAATGTCAAAAAATTTCAAAATTGAAGGCTATTATCCAAGCTTTTTGAGGAATTTTTGAGATTACGAAGCCTGGTGGCGAAAACTATTGAGACTCTAGGGAATACATCGTAGGGTTATATAATGTCGTTTTGAACCATATATGATGTCATAAATGTTCATGGTAGGCTCGAGCTACAAAATCGGTGCAAGTTGCGAATGGGTAAGTTTATTGTTTTAAGGCAAATTGGATGGTTCCACCCACCTAATTGGACTCCCGGATGGTATTAGGTACCATGGTAAACATTTCAGCAATTTTTTATTGCGGGCGAAAAAAGTCAAAAAAATTCCAAAATTGAAGACTATTATCCACGTTTTTTGTGGAATTTTTGACGTTACGAACCCGGTGGCGAAAAGTTTTGAAACTCTATGGGATACATCATTGGGTCATGTAATGCCGTTTGGAATCATATATGACCATTAATTGATGTCATAAATGTCTGTGGAGGCTTGAGTTCAAAAAATCGGTGCAAGTTGCGAATTGGTAAATTGATCATTTTAAGGCAAATTGGATGGTTCCACCGACCCAATTGGACACCCGGTCGATAATAGGGACTATGGTAAACATCTCGGGAATTTTTATTTTTGAGCGAAAAGTCAAACAATTCCAAAATTGAAAGCTATTATCCCAGCTTTTTGAGGAATTTTCGAGGATACGGGACCCGGCGGCGAAAAGTGTTGAGACCCTAGCAGATACATTTTAGGGTCATATAATTCCGTTTGGAACCATATATGACCATTAAATGATGTCATAAATGTCCGTGGTAGGCTTGAGTTCACAAATTCAGTGTTGGTTGCGAATTGGTAAATAGACCATTTTAAGGAAAATTGGATGGTTCCACCCACCCAATTGGACTCCCGATGGGTATTAGAGAACATGTTAAACATCTCGGCAATTTTTATTTTTGGGCGAAAAAAGGTCAAAATTTCCAAAATTGAAGGCTATTACCCATGCTTTTTGAGGAATTTTTAGGTTACGGGGCTTGGAGGCGAAGAGTATTGAGACCCTAGGGAATACATCTTAGGGTATATAATGTCGTTTTAACCATATATGACCATGAAGTGATGTCATAAATGTCCATGGTAGGTGATTAGGGGATTTTTATCCACCAATCACCGTCTGACAAGTGGACCAACCAGGTTCCGCCACGTGTCCTTCACGTAGGCCAATAGGAGCCTGCCACGTGTCACTCACAGATACGTCCTCTACGGACCAATTGAGACACGCCACGTGTCCTTCCCATGACACATGGGAAAATCAGCCAACAAGGCCCATCCTGTTTAGAGGCCCAGTCAGCCCTAGGTTTACCCTAAACCTAGAGAGTGGCACGCTTCCGAGGTTATAAATACCCCCTTAATCCTCACTAAAGGGTAACACGGAAAAACACACGGATTACGCATTAAACACTCTCATCTAGAGAGACCAAACCACTTTAATTTCCGCATTAATTACTCCTTAATCAGGTACTAACTTGATCGTTGGAGGCGGAGCTCCCACCACCAGGAGTCTCCGTTGTTTTGCAGGTACAGGCGTCCGGTTCCAGTCTCGGTATTGTAACTCTCCCGCAGGACATCAGAAACCCCGAAACAGTAGGCTTGAGTTCACAAAATGATGTAAGTTGGATGGTAAATTGATCGTTTAAAAGCAAATTGGAAGGTTACGCCACTCAATTGACCCCGGGGATATAGGGACTAGAGTAAACATCTCGGAATTCCTCTAAACAGCCGGCTCAGAAGAAGAAAAAAGAATTCAAACCATACTCCCAAAGTATGCGTTTAACAAGGATAGCCAAGCTATCCTAAAAGAAATCAAGGGACGGATCTCCATTGAGAAGCCGGTCCCCATGAAGGGTTCTGCAAGCAATCGGAACCAGGAAAAATTCTGTGATTATCATGAAGATGTTGGTCATCACACAACGAATGCATCAGTCTCATGCGGTATCTGGACCGCCTGGCTGAGCAAGGTGATCTTGACTCTTTTGTCAAGAAATCCACGGGGAACACCTCCTCGAAAAAACAGTCGGCCAAAAAGAATCAACAGGCCGACAGCTCTGATACAGATGATGCAGTCGTCTACACTATTGCAGGCGGCTTCGCAGGAGGAGGTCCCACTATTAGGGGCAACAAAGACAATATCAGGCGGCTAGATGTAAATGCCGTTCACCCAGAACGGCCCTCCAAATATTCATTTCCTGAGATGTCATTACTGAAGAAGATCTAGGAGGGGTCAGCGGGCCGCATGACGATCCTATCGTTATTGAATGTAAAGTGGCCAACCAGAGAGTTGGCCGAATCCTCATAGATACCGGAAGCTCTCAGATCTCATCAGTAGCAAATGTCTGTCAAATTGAAATACAAGACTGATTGCATACATCCGGCCTCCCACCCTTTAGTAGGGTTTGGAGGGGGAGTCGTCCACCCTGTAGGACGAGTAGATTTACCCATCCGCCTGGGCGAAAAAGGGGAAGGACGACACATGGTAGTCCGGTTCCTGGTGGTAGAAGAACTCTCGGCCTACAACATGATTCTGGGACGACCAACCCTAAATAATTCCAAGGCTGTAATAATCCCATCTCTTATGTTGCTCAAGTTTGAGAGGGATAATGGAACAGTCGGATCCCTAAGGGGAGATCAGAGGATGGCCCGAGAGTGCTATCTCTCGGACGTCAAGCCCACTCTTATGGCCGCTGGGTCCAGTGGAGGAAAATTGATCTTGACAATGTCAAGAAGAGTGCGCCTGTTCAAGAAGCAGGCGGCAAGAAAAGAAAGCATCCCAGATGGGGGCCGCAAGAAAAGACAAAAAATAGCAATCATTGGCAGAGGAGCGGTCGGATGAATTCCGCCCTCAGCCGGCTGGTGAGCATACGGACCTGATCTTAGATGTCACGCGTCCTGACAGAACAGTCAAAGTTGGGACGACTGCTCTAGGGGTCCTAGGTGACGACTTTCACAATCTGTTGAAAGAATACAAGGACATCTTTGCATTCGAAGTCCATGAAATGCCAGGCATTAGTCTGAGCTGGCGGTACATAAACTAGCTGTGGATCCAAAAAAGAAGCCGGTAAGGCAGAAGAAGCGGAACCATGGCGAAGAAAGAAGTCAGGCGGCAGCCGCCGAAGTTAAAAAATTACTTGATGCAGGATTCATTCGGCAATGTTACTTCCCAGACTGGGTTGCAAATGTTGTGCTTGTTAAAAAGCCGAATGGTACCTGGCGAATGTGTGTAGACTACACAGACTTAAACAAGGCGTGCCCAAAAGACAGTTACCCTCTGCCTAAAATTGACAACCTGGTCGACTCAACAGCCGGCCATGCTTTGATGAGTTTTATGGACGCCTACTCTGGTTTCCATCAAATCCCTTTATGGAAGAAGGATCAGGAGAAGACGGCCTTCGTCACTGATCAAGGGTTATACTGTTACACGGTCATGCCGTTTGGTCTTAAGAATGCCCCGGCCACTTCCAACGAATGATAAACACTGTGTTCTTTGATCAGATTGGGAGAAATGTCGAGGCATATATTGATGATATGATTGTCAAGTCTAAACTTCAGAAAGATCATCTGTCGGACCTCCGAGAAACTTTCGCCACACTCAGGCGGCACCATGTCATGCTCAATCCCAAGAAATGTGTCTTTGGAGTTGAGTCTGGGAAATTTCTCGGATTTCTCATTAATCAGAGAGGAATAGAGGCGAACCCTGAGAAGGTGCAGGCGGTCATCGACATGCAGTCGCCTCGTACCGTCCGAGAGGTTCAGAAGTTAACAGGTTGTCTGGCGGCCTGGGAAGATTTCTAAGTCGATCAGGCGACAAATGCCTGTACTTTTTCCAGGCAATTAAGAAAAAGGCAAGGTTTGAATGGGGGCCGGATGCTGAGGCGGCCTTCCAAAAATTAAAAGTTCATTTGCATTCCTTGCCGAGGCTGGTCAGCCCTTTGCCCAAAGAAGTACTCTACATGTACCTGGCCGTCTCTGATCATGCGTTAAGCGCTGTTCTTCTTGCTGAAAGAGACGGCTGTCAGCTCCCGGTCTACTTTGTCAGCCATGTGCTGAAAAATGCCGAGTTGAGGTATCCCTTAGTGGAGAAATTTGGTCTGGCACTCTTCATGGCTGTTAAAATTAAAGCCCTACTTTTTGGCGCATGCAGTCGTCGTGTATACAGACCAACCTATCAAGCGGCCACTGACTGTCATGGAGTCGTCAGGCCGAATGATCAAATGGGCCATTGAAATACAGAGCCTCGAAGTCACCTTCGAGCCTAGAAAAGCAGTGAAGGGGCAAGCCTTTGCTGACTTTATTGTTGAGATGACTCGTCTACTGACTCTCAAGTTCCAGACCAAGTCTGGAAGGTATATGTGGATGGCAGCTCTACTTCAAATGGTTGTGGAGCAGGCGTCATATGTCAATCGCCAGAAGGCGACAGGTACGAGTATGCCCTACGCTTCAGCTTTCAGGCTTCAAACAATGAGGCAGAATATGAAGCTTTACTAGCCGGATCCGCGCATGTGCAAGCGGCAGGGGCAAGAAAAATAGACGCCTGTTCCGATTCACAATTGATAGTGAGTCAGTACAATGGCGAATATGAAGCAACCCATCCGGCCATGATCAAGTATTTACAGGCGGTCCGCAAGCAGTCGGCTCCCTTGAGGATTTCCATCTGATCCAAGTGCCGAGATCAGAAAATAACCAAGCGGATGCACTTTCAAAATTAGCATCATCCGCCTCCTGTGATACTCCTCGAACCGTTTTTTTGGGAAGTAGTGGAGAAGAGAAGCATTGAGGGAGACCCTATTGGAATCTTAGACAGAAGCTCAACCTGGATGGATCCAATCAGGGCATATCTGACAAATGGTACCCTGCCGGATGATCATCAACAGGCGGCAGTGCTGAAAAAACGAGCCTCCATTTTGAAATAATAAAGGGAGAACTTCACAAAAGGGGTACCTCCAACCCTTCTTAAAATGTGTTACTCCAGAAAAGGGGCGAGAGATACTAGACGATCTTCACTCTGGTTACTGTGCTTCCCATATAGGTGGTAGGACGCTTGCTCAAAGGGCAAGGCGGCAGGGCTACTTTTGGCCTACTTTAGAGGCAGATGCGATGGAGATGGTGAAAAAATGTGACAAGTGTCAAAGGTTTGGCAAACTAATTCACCGTCCGGCTACTGACCTCACCACCATTCATAGCCCCCTACCGTTTGCTAAGTGGGGCATGGATATTCTGGGTCCATATACGCCTGCTACAGGCGGAAGAAGGTACATACTTGTTGCCGTCGACTACTTCACTAAATGGGTAGAGGCGGAGGCTGTTAAGGGAATCAAGACGAAGGATGTAATTTCATTCATTTGGAGAAATGTCATCACTCGGTTCGGGGTTCCCATGTCTATGGTTTTTGATAATGGTCCCCAATTTGAGACGCCTGTTCTCAAAAGCTGGTTGGGTGACCAAGGAGTTGCACACTGCTTTGCATCTGTCGGCCGTCCACAAGCAAACGGCCAAGTAGAAGCCTTTAATAAAATCATCTCAGACGGTCTGAAGAAAAAGATTGAACGAGCAGGCGGCCTATGGGCGGATGAACTACCACATGTTCTCTGGGCCATTAGGACGACTGAAAAAAGGGGCGACTGGAGAAACTCCATTCCTCCTAACTTATGGTGCGGAAGCTGTTCTTCCAATAGAACACTACGAGCCGACTCTTCGAGTAATGCTATATGACGAAGAGGCAAACTGGGAAGCCATGCGCCTGGCATTAGACTCACTCCCTGAAAAGAGGGGCAATGCTGTCTTGCGCCATGAGATTTACCGCCTGAGAATGACTCGATCATACAACAGAAAAGTGCACAGGCGTCCACTCAAAGTGGGGGACTTTGTACTTAGAAAAATGGAAGCTGTTGGTAGGGCTAACGAGTCTGGCAAGCTAACTCCCAACTGGGAAGGTCCCTACCGAATCTATGAAGAGGTTAGAGACGGTACCTACCGTCTGGAAACACCAGACGGCCAACCGTTGCCTCGAACTTGGAACGTAGATAACCTAAAGAAATATTTCTTTTGAAAAATGTAAAGTCAAGGACTACTTGAATAAAGCTTGCATACTTAATATTCAATTTTGTATTAGAGGGGCATGCCAACTGACAAACAGTCGGCTACTCTCCATGTTTAATTCATTTTCATTAAGAGGGGCATGCCAACTGACAAACAGTCGGCCACTCTCTATGTTTAATTAAGAGGGCACGCCGCTTGTTTCACTCAACCGGCTACCGTCACACAATACAGTTCACCAAGAACTATAAAAAAAAAACATGATCAGACCAGGCGTCAAGCCAACTGATCAAAATATAAAAATTCAATTCGACCTGTCCCAGCATTATAGCAGGCGTCCGACGGCATCCATCCGGATGAAATTCGTCGCAGAGAGCAGCTCCCTTTTGGGTGGAACATTGTTCTATAAAACCATTACACGGCACCTATACGACTGTCTAAACATGACAACCACGTAGCCGTTTCCCCGGACAAGGATATCTCACTTAAACTGACTAATCACGTCAAGCAAGTGTTCGCAATAACCATCCGGGTCATCTGACCGACTGAACTACTTGGGATAAGAACAGTTGGTTTTTTATGAGTTAATAGCCAACAAACATTGGCGAATAAAGGGGAACAACCGGTACCCACCGCTTGATACCTCTACTACTCATCACTCGGCGACTAGGTAGAGCCATATTTACTTAGTCACCCCTTAAAATTTTAGTATGAAATTAAAAAAGTTCATACAACACCTATTCACAATGATTATGATAGGAAAACAGTCGTCCTAGACTGCCTATAGCTAAAAAAACACAAGTAAGAAAACCTTTCCTACTTGGTTAATTTTACAAATGACAGGACCGCCTGCCTAAAGGTGATCCAGTCTTTTAAACGAATCGAATACCGATTGGATAAATGGCCGACTGATCGCCTAGTTTGGAAACAGACAACCAGTCGTCCAGGGGCATAGGCGCATGACTAACCATCCGTACCTGTCTACAATCGGCCATGCAAAACAGTCGGTATAGTGTACAATTCGTTACTAATATTCAATACTTAGACAAATTTGAAGCAAAACAAAAATTCATTGAAAGAAGTCAAAATATTCAGAACCCCGGCCCCCTGGCCGCGGGTAAATACAAGTAAACGGCACGCAGGCCGTGAAAGAAGACATAAAAGCTTAAGAGGGGGGCAGATCTTCAACATTAGCAGCTCCCGCCTGGTCAGCACTTTTCTTGCTGGACTCGGCTTCAGCTGCATCCTTCTTCGATGCCTTGCCCCAAGCGGCACAAGCGCCACTATCGGCTGCTCCTCCCCACCCAGGCCTCCTCAAACGCCTCGTCCTCAGCAGCCGCCAGGATCTCTTGATTATATGTATCAGAACACTGGCGGTACGTTTTTCCCATGAGGAAAAGTCGGCACTGGGGGAAGAGGCGGCTCCAGGTCATGCGCTGGATCTGAGAAGAGTCTTCCATCATCTCTCGGACGAGCTCTCTTTCTCTTGCTCGACCTTCTCCGAGAGCTCCTTCAGTGAGACTCTTCTCCTGGGTCACCAGGCGTTCCTTTACGTTAGCCAAGGATTTCTCCAAGGCTTCGTATGAGAGCATCTTTTGGCGGAGAGGTTTAAGCTCGGCCTTGAGGTTGGTGACGGTCGCCTCCAGCTCGCTGTTCCTCTTCTGGGCCGCCTCTAACTGAGCCCGGACAGCGGCGGTAGCCTGCGCCTGATAATAAAGAATATCAATTGTCAGAACTTCATTTTGGGCAATTTGAAACATTGCCTTATCACAGTCAGAGGCGGCCATGGCTTTTGCGCCTTTACCTCTTTGTTCTTCCGATCAAGCGGCTTGCGAAGGCCGTTCACTCGGAGCAGGGCCTAAGTAAAGAGAAAACAGGCGTCAGTTTCCAAGCAAAAAAAATAACAGGCGTCCTGGAATTCAAATGCTCAAAAAATGCTAAGTATACCTCAGCAAGGACCCCTGCAATCCCATCTAGGTCAAGGGTGCCGACACCCCTGACCGCCTCCCTTCAGATGGAGGAACAGCCTTGATCATCGACTTGGCTACCTCGACCAGGTCAGGCTCCTGAGGGTCGGCTGCATCAAGCATAAAAAAGCAATTAGACCTAGTCAAGAAGGAAACAAGTCTAAAAAAAAAAAAAAAAAAAAAAAAAAAATTTTACAAGGAAATTCCATACTTCTAGGCGGCCCCGCTGGAGCTTTAGAAGAGTGGTCGGCTGTTTCTCAGCCGCCACCTGTTTCCTGGAAGAACCAGGAGAGCTTGCAACAGTCGTCCTCCGGGCCTTGGAGTCCGGCTGTTGTGAGGAATAAGCTCTTGGAGTGCCCGACTAAAAAAAAAAAAAAAAAAGAGTTAGTACATGCACAAGACAACTCCAAAAGAGGGAAGAGGTTCGAAGCCCACCAAGGGTGCCCCCTTGTTGGGGGAGTCGGTAGAAGACTGTTGCATGATAGAGGCCCGCAACATGGCCCCCGCAGTCTTGGATGCTGTGATTTTGCTCATGGCGTCAGCGGCAAAAAACAGCAAAATTAGTAAAAGTCCAAGTAAACAAAGCGTAAAAAAAGCAGAGTATTCGACAGGCCGGCTACCTCTAGAGCACCGACTGCTGAGGCCACAGGCGGCCAAAAATTACTCGTCATAGAGCCACTTGAAGCTCGGGACGCAGTGTAGGGGTACTTGCTCTCGTACCCCTGAAGCAGAGTTCACCCTAGACTCTACTTTGAAGAGTCCTTTGTCTAGGATCTCTTTTAGCCTTTGGGGGTACAGGCGGCATGCTTCGCCGCCTGCAAGGAGAGGCGGATTCCTATTCCACCTGTTAAAGCGTTTGTTCAGCTCTATGTCTGAACTCTCAATAATAAGGAAGGTGTTCCGCCAATCCTTCCACTTGTTCGCCTTACCTCTCGTCATGAGGTAGCCCCTGTGGCTCGTCAATTGATACCAGCCGGTACCGCCCGACTTAGGGGTCCGGCTGAGATAGTTCATATGGGCGAAAGCTCAAAGCTTGGCTCCACCCCGTGCAGTTCGCACCCGGCCACATAGCCGAGTACGTTGACCCAAGAGTTGGGGGCTAACTGCCATAACCCCAAATCATACCCATCCAAAATCCGCTGAACAGCCGGATGTAATGGGAAGCGCAGTCCAGCCTTGATGGCCGCCGCATAGCAGCCAAAACAGGCGCCATCGTAGCTGGTACCAGCCGGCCAGACGACTGTGTCTTCTAGATCCGGCACGAACATTAAATATCCGGGGCCCATTTTGTGGTTAGCAATAAAGCTCTCCACTTTGTCTTGCATGGCCGTGATCCGGCCCCGGGGTACCGTGCAGTAGTAGGGGGTGTTTTCCTCTCGGTAAGAGGCGGATGGCTCCGCCCAATTATCCCCCTTCTCAACTGCATGAGAAAGGCTCGCCTCTTTTAGGCGGCTGTTGTTTCGGGGTTTTTTTGATGTGTCCTGCGGGAGAGTTACAATTCCAAGAATGCCCTTCCAACGGTTGTGCCTGCAAAATCACGAAGACTCCTGGGGGTAGGAGCTCCGCCTCCGACGATCAAGTTAGTACAGATACGGGAGGTAGGATGCACGTAATGTAAAAGATTACTTCTCGCGTAATGGGAGAATTCCGCAATTAATATTGCTCGGGGTAAGTGTTTCTCTCTAAAAGGAGTATTCAATGTGTGTAATGAATATTCAGATTCTAGATGCCCATTAATGAGGGTCTTCCCACTATTTATAGTGAGGGGATGGTTCCCCTTTTAGGGATTTGGTGGACACGTGTCAGCAGGGGATTGGAGCCCTGCTGACCAATGGCTAGGTGCCACGTGTCGCTAGGCCATTGGGCCACGCGTTTAGGGTATTTTTACCCCAAACATTTGCCCCTCACGGGTGCTGACGTGGCAAGGTGCCACGTGGCACCGGTGAAAGGTGGTTTTTTTTTTTTTTTTTTTTTTTTTTTTTTTTTTTTTTTTTTTTTTTTTTTTGCAACTCCTCAAATTCTTTTGGAGGGAAAAAGCAGAAGGCGAAGAGTCACGACTCTTCACCTTCTGGGACAAATCCTATAAATAGGAGAGGATGCCCCCGAGCCCTCATTTACAAACCTTGCAAAATTTCAGTGAAGTTGAGAGCAGCCGGCAATTTGAGAGTTGAGAGCATCCGGGGTTGAGATTTGTTGAGAGCAACCGGTTTACAGACCGTCTGGGTCGTTGCAAGCAAGTCAAAGATTTTCGCGAGGTTATCAAAGAAACCCAGCCGGATTCTGAACCGCCTGCGTCTTCGCAAGCATCCCAAAGAATTTTCCAGACTTTCTTCTAGGTACCGTCTCTATTCTTTCTAGCTTTTTCATGTATTTCCGTTTGAGTCTTTTGCTCGCATTTTTGTTCATTGGTCCATAATAGATGGACCCCTTATACCCATACCCGGAACCTAGCTGTGAACTCAGCCGGTTATTAGAACGGCTGGGTCTAGAACTGGGTCTGCCGCCTCTGTTCTTTGGGACACCCCTTTTTCAACACCCATATCGACCGACTCTGTGTCTGTGCAGGACACTATGGCCAGAATCCGGTCCACTGCCCGAGATCCCAACTACCGAAGTGGGAGCTCAGATGGGCAGCCGCTTGAGGTCCCGGCTTCAGGCGGTGAAGTAGAGCGAGGGGTAGAGCAGAGAGGTTCACCCGGGGGCACTCCTAGCACCCCGAGTGATAGCATTTTAAATGAGGAGTCTGCTCCCCTCAATGAGACCACAGAGCGGGCAGGCTCTGATAAGGAGGTCTCCAACTCCCCAGCCGGCTCTGACGCCGGTCGCGTTCAAAGTAGCAGTAGCAGCTACTTAACCGAGTCTGAGGATAGCGAGGAGGCGGAGAGACCCTCTTGGGACAATAGGAATGATCCTCTCATGATCGCCGTCTCTTCTAAGGACCGGGAGACCATGCGGGCTGCGCTGCTGATTTTATCAAAAGGCGGCCGCTGGGGGGTGACTATACAATAAAAATCCCGGCTGCCCTGGGAACGATCTGGTGGGAGGGACGAGCAGAACGAACGCAAACGCCTGGTTCGGGTGCTACGAGGCGGCCCTCTTGGCTGGGGTCCGCTTTCCTCTCCATAACACCATAAAGGCCATTCTTAGGGGATACGGCCTGGGTCTCTGGCAGTTAACTCCCAACTCTTGGGTAAACATCTTAGGGTACATCGCCGCCTGCGAGATGCAGGGTCTCAACCCCGGCTGGGAGGCGTTTGCCCACATGCATTATTTGAGTAGGAGCCCAGGCGGCTGGAGAGCCTGGTATACCTTAACCACCCAGCCCAAATACCTTATGACCTTGGACAAGCCATCCAAATGGTCGGACTGGAAGCACCGGGTTCTACTTGGTTAAAGCCCCAACTAAGGCAGAGAACAGAGAACTCCGGATCTACAACCGGAAACCGGAACTCTTGGGGACCAAGTGCCGCCTCCCCCCTGTACCGGAGGATGATAGAGAGACCATTCTTGAACCGGCTTTTTTGAGTTAGTGCCTGACACCCTCTCATCCGGAGAGATAATAAGGGTACCCAGAAACTGGGTGCCCAAACATGAATTTTTAGGGACGAGTGCTTCTTGTCCGCTTGTGGTCTAAGCAGCATGTTCGATAAACGTATGTATTCGGAACTCAGCCGGTTTATTTCAAACGGATGCTTTTATTCCCTTGCTTATTTATCTTTTCTAACCAAGCGGCTGCCTTTGCAGAAGAAGCCAAGAGGATGCTGCCACTGATAAGACACCGGCTAGGTCGGCTGCCGACATTCGGAAAGCCAACCTAGAGAAAAAACTTGCTGCCCAAGCGGCAAAGAAGGTATAACCGTCTGACCTTTGTTGACTTGAATCTTTTCATCCCACAACTTATATTCTCCTTGTTTTCAGGACGGGAAGCCGATGCCCCGGTCCCTTCATAAACAGGTCAGGCAACCGCCGACCCAACAAGAGCCTGCATCAAAGGTGCAGAGAACTGCCGACCGGCCTACCACCGGCGGCAAATCAATAAAGGCCCCAGGCGGGCCCGGATCGGCGGAAGTGCTGTCTGCCATCCCATTGAGGGCCGCCGGTCCTTCTGAAGGCCGCTCGGGCCGCAAAGGTAACTTTGACCTTACATTGCTTGACCTGCCCATGCGGGTCAAGTCTTATTCTCAATCTCGATCGCAGCCGGGGGATTCTCCAATCAGCCGGCAATCAATAGGCAGAGCTTATGCGACTTTCTCACCGTCTGTTTCTGGTGCAGATAACTCTCCCCGCTGGCCGGACGGGGCACAATATGCCCGGGCCATGCTGAAAGCCGTCCCTAGGGACGAGAAGGAGGCGATCCCAGGGATCAACTCCTTTAATGCCGACCGGGTGCTGGTCGACCTGGCCGACGTATGTTCCAACAACCGTGTGGTAATTATCCTATATCTGTAAATATGAAATGCTGATCCGGCTGTATTTTTGCAGGCTATGCTGCGCGTGGAAGGGCTCAAGCGAGCTTATACCCGCAAGGCTGAAGAGGTAAGGAGAGGCAAACGGGCTGTTGATGACGCCCATGGCGTTGCTGAATACTCTTTGTACATGCATGAGTTAGAAACTAAATCTATACGCATGGAACAGGCGGAGAAGACCAAGGCTCTCCAACAGCAAGTTGATCAACTGAAAAGCCAAGTTGATCAACTGGCAGGCGTCCCTGAATGATGCCAACAAACAGCTGGAGGAACAGAAAGAGCCCCTCCAACGGCTGAGCAAGGCGGAGACTGAAAATGGCCGCCTTGCCAAAGAGAATGCGCGCCTGCTCAAAGAGGCGGCTGCTGCCAGCGAGAACTTCAAGGCCACCTTGGAGGCGGAGCAGGAGAGGCTCATCGAAGAGAATGAGCATGATTGTGCGAACCGGATGCACCGGGCGTTTTCCCTAATCCATCCGGAGGCGGACTTCACCGTTTGGGAACTCGCCTTCAAATACTCCGATCTTGCCATTCTCGCCGAGGAGGCGAATGAACCGGGTCCCGGACCTTACGAAGATTGGGTGAAGGGGGAGATTGCACGGAGGCAAGCGGAGGCTGCTGAAGAGGAAGAAGTTCCTGAAGCCAACGCGGCCGCTCAACATGACCCTGCCCCAAACCAACCGGAAGAGGACCGGTTCACTGTTCACCTCGAGTAGCAACTACCTCCCGGCCTGCGCACTTTGCATTATTTTGTACTAGCGCCGGATGAGATGGGCTACTCAGCTGTAATTTTTCATTTTGAATATTAACATTTTCACCGGCTGTGCCGGTTTGCACATTTTGTTTTGAATATAATCATTTTCACCGGCTGAGCCGGCTTTTGAATGCACTTGATTTTTCTCATTTGACTTTTGAATGCCTCTTTTATGTTTCTGCACTTCAATGCTTGAATTGTTGCTATTATTTTTAAACATCTTTTCTGCGAAGATAACCAAAAGGACCCCGCCGGTAACACTACCGCTTGGGTCTTTGCAAACTAGGCAAAGAAGATTTCAAGGATAGCCAAGAAGACCCCACCGGTAAAACTGCCGTCTGGGTCTTCGCAAACTAGGCAAAGAAATCTTCAAGGATGGCCAAGAAGACCCCACCGGTATAACTGCCGTCTGGGTCTTCGCAAGCTAGGCAAAGAAATCTTCAAGGATGGCCAAGAAGACCCCACCGGTATAACTGCCGTCTGGGTCTTCGCAAGCTAGGCAAAGAAATCTTCAAGGATGGCCAAGAAGACCCCACCGGTATAACTGCCGTCTGGGTCTTCGCAAGCTAGGCAAAGAAATCTTCAAGGATGACCAAGAAGACCCCACCGGTATAACTGCCGTCTGGGTCTTCGCAAGCTAGGCAAAGAAATCTTCAAGGATGGCCAAGAAGACCCCACCGGTATAACTGCCGTCTGGGTCTTCGCAAGCTAGGCAAAGAAATCTTCAAGGATGACCAAGAAGACCCCACCGGTATAACTGCCGTCTGAGTCTTCGCAAGCTAGGCAAAGAAATCTTCAAGGATGGCCAAGAAGACCCCACCGGTATAACTGCCGTCTGGGTCTTCGCAAGCTAGGCAAAGAAACTTTATCCCAAAGCTAAACCGGATGATGTCTGGGTAATTGCCCCTGGATAGCGGTCTTGGTCTTTGCAAGCCAGGCGGCTATCCATATAAGTGCCCGCATTAGATTCGGGGGCCGGTCGGTTTATACTGAATTACCGGTTGGGACTTCGCAATAGGACTACGCCTAGTTGGGATGTCCATTCACCGGTCGGGATTTTGAAAACATACCCTGAATGTTGAGGCCTGCCTTCTCTTAGAGAGTCAGGCGGCGATACTTAGTACCGGCTGAGTTTTGGAAACAGCCTTTAGTGGTACTTCCAAAAAGTGGGCCGGCTGCTAGCCTGCCCTTTTTTGGTGCGAGGGATCGTCAGGCGGATTTGTCCGCCTGTGTGATCGCTTAGAACAATGTACCACCCAAATGGGAGATGTTCTCTTCGATGAATTCGCCCGAATGGGTGTCACCGGATGCAAAAATTTAAATTATAACGCCGCTTGTGGTAAGCACAAGACATGGCGGATGCAAAATTTTAATTTATAACGCCGCTTGTGGTAAGCACAAGACATGGCGGATGTATACAAAGTTGAATGTAATTCTCATTAATCATTGGAAATTTACAAAAGATGTACAGCACTTAGAAGTAGTATTTTTTGAGGTTATCTACATTCCAAGTTCTAGGCAACTTTCCTTCCGTCCGGAGTTTCCAGGCGGTAAGTGCCGTCTCGTACCTCTTCAAAGATCCGGTAGGGTCCCTCCCAATTTGGGGTTAATTTGCCTTGTTCATTGGCCCTACCGGTTGCTTCCATTTTGCGAAGCACAAAATCTCCTTCTTTCAAGGGTCTTTTACGAACCCGCTTGTTGTAGGCTCTTGTCATTCGCAGACGGTAGATCTCATGACGCAGGGCAGCATTCCCCCTTCGCTCTGGGAGAGCGTCTAATGCCAACCGCATGGCTTCCCAGTTAGCCGCCTCGTCATATAACATTATGCGCAGGTAGGCTCATAATGTTCAATGGGGAGAACTGCTTCAGTGCCGTATGTCATGAGAAATGGGGTCTCTCCGGTTGCCCCCTTTTCAGTTGTCCGGATAGCCCAAAGAACATGAGGTAATTCCTCTGCCCATAGGCCCCCGGCTCTTTCTATTTTCTTCTTTATCCCGTCTGAGATCAACTTATTAAAAGCCTCAACTTGGCCGTTTGCCTGAGGACGGCCAACGGACGCAAAGAAATGGGAGATTCCTTGATCTCTCAACCAGGTCTTGAGAACAGGAGTTTCGAACTGCGGTCCGTTGTCAAAAACCATGGACATTGGAACCCCGAACCGGGTGATGACGTTTCTCCAGATGAAGGAAATTACGTCTTTCGTTTTTATCCTTTTACCGCCTCTGCCTCAACCCATTTGGTGAAGTAGTCCACTGCTACAAGAATGTAGCGGGCGGCCGCCTGTTGCGGGCGTATAAGGTCCCAAAATGTCCATGCCCCATTTAGCAAACGGAACCGGACTATGGATTGCCGTGAGGTCTGTTGCCGGTTGATGTATCAATTTGGCGAATTTTTGGCACTTATCACATCTCTTTACTAGATCCATGGCATCCGCTTCAAGAGTGGGCCAGAAGTACCCTTGCCGCCTGGTTCTTCTAGCCAGGGACCTGCCGCCGATATGCGAAGCACAAAACCCCGCATGCAGGTCCTCCAAAACTTCTCTCCCCCTAGCCGGGGTTACACATTTCAGAAACGGCTGCAGGTAACCCTTCCGGAGGAGTTCCCCTTGATGCATAACAAAACTTGAAGCACGCTTCTTGAGCGCTGATGCTTCTGATGGGTCATCCGGTAAAGTACCATCCGTCAAGAAAGACCGGATGGGATCCATCCAGGTAGCACTCCTGTCCAGGACTCCAATGGGATCATTCTGAATACTTCGTTTTTCAATGACCTCCCAAAAGACCGTCCTAGGTGAATCACAGGAAGCTGATGATGCCAACTTTGAAAGGGCATCCGCCTGATTGTTTTCAGACCGGGGCACCTGTCGTAGATGAAATTCATCGAAGGACCCAACCTCTTCCTTGACCGCCTGCAGATATTTGATCATAGCCGGATGGGTGGCTTCATAGTCACCAAGGTATTGGCTAACGATCAGCTGAGAATCTGAGCAGGCGTCAACCTTTCTTGCACCGGCTGCCTTACACATGCGCACCCGGCTAGTAGAGCTTCATACTCTGCCTCATTGTTGGAGGCTTGGAACTTAAACCGTAGTGCATATTCAAACTTATCCCCTTCCGGAGAATGACAGATAACACTGCACCACAGCCGTTCACCGTAGAGCTGCCGTCTACAAATAACTTCCAGACCTGATCAGGATTTTCCGGTTGCACCGGCCTAGTCATCTCGACAATGAAGTCGGCAAACGCCTGACCTTTCACTGCCCGCCTGGGCTCAAAAGTTATCTCAAGGCTTTGTATTTCAAACGCCCACTTGATCATTCTGCCGGATGACTCTATAGCAGTCATCGTGCGTTTGAGCGGCTGATCTGTGTACACCACAACGGATGTGCCAAAAAGTAAGGCTTCAACCGCTTAACTGCCACAAATAAGGCCAACCCAAATTTTTCGATCATAGGGTACCGGAGTTCAGCATTTTTAAGGACATGGCTGATGAAATACACCGGCAGCTGGATGCCGTCTCTCTCAGCAAGGAGGACGGCACTAAGGGCGTGATCAGAGACGGCTAGGTACATATACAGAACCTCCCGCGGTAGGGGGCTCACTAGCCTTGGCAAAGAATGCAGGTGCTGCTTAAGCCTCTGGAATGCCGCCTCTGCTTCTTCACCCCATTCGAACCTTGACCTCTTCCTGATTGCCTGGAAGAAATAGAGGCATTTGTCACCCGACCGGCTGAGGAACCTCCCCAATGCCGCCAAGCAACCGGTCAACTTCTGGACCTCTTTAACAGTGCGGGGAGATTTCATGTCAATACCGCCTGTATTTTTTCCGGATTTGCTTCAATGCCTCTTTGGTCAATCAAGAATCCGAGAAACTTCCCAGACTCAACACCGAATACACATTTCTTTGGGTTAAGCATGACCCGGTGCCGCCTGAGTGTGGTGAAGGTTTCTCGCAGGTCTGCTAGGTGATCCGTCTGAAGCTTGGATTTGACTATCATGTCATCGATATACGCCTCTACATTCCTGCCAATCTGGTTGATAAAAACAGTGTTTATCATGCGCTGGAATGTAGCCGGTGCATTTTTCAACCCAAACGGCATCACCGTATAGCAGAATAACCCTGATCAGTGACGAAAGCCGTCTTCTCCTGATCTTTTTTCCAGAGGGGTATTTGATGGAAGCCGGAATAGGCATCCATGAAGCTCATTAGAGCATGACCGGCTGTTGAGTCGACAAGGCTGTCGATCTTTGGAAGCGGGTAGCTATCTTTTGGGCACGCTTTGTTCAGATCTGTGTAGTCCACACACATCCGCCAAGTACCGTTTGGCTTTTTCACTAGAACAACATTTGCCACCCAATCCGGGTAGTAGCATTGCCTAATGAACCCCGCATCCAACAGCTTTTTGACCTCAGCCGCTGCCGCTTGAGATCGTTCTCCACCGTGATCCCTCTTTTTCTGCCTAACCGGCTTCTTTTTAGGATCCACGGCTAGCTTGTGGACAGCAAGATCCGGGCTGACGCCTGGCATCTCTTCCACTTCAAAGGCAAAGAGGTCTTTGAATTCCTTCAGAAGCTGAAGGAAACCCTCTCCCAGCCGTTCGAAGGCTGCCGTCCCTACCTTGACCGTTCTTTCGGGACGGCTGTCATCCAGGACGACATCAAGGCAGTCACCAGCCGGCTGAGGTCGTTGGTCATCTGACCTTTCCCCGGCTAGTGATTGCTATTTTTCTTTTTTGACGGGTGCCAATTGGTCCGCCTTTCTTTTCTTACCGGCTGCCCTTGGAGCCGGGACTACTGGGTCGCAGTTATCAATATCTATGGGCTCGCCATTACCGGCTGCACCCACAGTTGTCTTGACGTCAGAGAGATAGCACTCTCTGGCCGTCTTCTGGTCCCCGCTTAGGGCACCGACTGTTCCATCATCCCTTTGAAACTTGACCAGCATGAGGGACGGGACGACGACAGCCTTAGATGCGTTGAGGGTAGGACGGCCAAATATCATGTTGTAGGCGGACAGCTCCTCCACAACTAAGAACTTGACAATCATGTGGCGTCCTTCCCCTTTTCACCCAGCCGGATTGGAAGGTCTATGCTTCCCACCGGGTGCACTACTCCACCCCCAAAACCGACTAGGGGGTGTGGAGCCTGATGCATGTTACCGGATGTGTACTTGAGCTTGGTCAAGCACTGGTAACTGATTAGGTCAGACGAGCTCCCGGTGTCTATTAGGATCCGGCCAACCTTCTGGTTGGCAACCTTGCATTCGATGACGATGGGATCGTCATGAGGCCGCCTGACCTTGCCCCGGTCCTTTTCAGAAATAAGGACCTCAGGAAAGACGTCTTTCGACGCCTGGCCCTCATCCACTGAGTTGACCAGCTTCCTGATGTTGTCTTTCGAACCCCGGATGGTGGGACCCCCTCCGGCAAAAACCGCCTGCTATGGTGAAGATGGTCTCTTCATCCGTCTCGGAGTTTGCCGGACCGGTTTTTGCCGCCTGCCCTTTCTTGGCCTGGGTATTACCCCTAGGCTTGGGTAGGTAGGATTTTAGGGCCCCCTCATCTGCCAGACGGTCCAATAACCGCCTGAGGCTATAGCAGCCATTGGTGTCGTGGCCAACATCCTCATGGTATTGGCAATACTTGCTCTTGTCCCGTTTATTCAAAGGACTTTTCATTTCAGCCGGCTTGTCGAGAGACATCCGGTCTTTGATTTCCAGGAGGATGGTGGAGCAATCTTTTGTGAACTCGTATTGGGGACATACGGTTCTGACTTCCGCCTGATCTTCTGGGCCGGCTGACCTGATCGGTCAGCTGCCCAGATCCCTTTTCTCTTTTCTTCCTTTCTTGCCGGCTGATAATGCTGCCGGCTCTCTTTTTTGTCAGACTTTTTAGGGTCTGACGGCTGCTTGACAGCACAAAGCTCCGTCGCCTGTATATAGGCTTCAGCTTCAATTAACGCCTCGTGGAGGGTAGCAACCCTCTTCCGGACGAGGTCAAACTTGAAGGTCGACCCGTCCTTCAGACCTCGAAAGAAGTCTGTATAGGCCACTTCGTCTGATAGTCCCGGAATCTGAATTCTCATCAGATTGAACCGTCTGACGTATGACCGGAGGCCCTCCCGGTCGCCCTGCTGGATTGCCCCTAGGTCGAGGCTAGTCTTTTTAGCAGGGATATTCATTGAGAAATTTGACGTAAACAAGTACGCCAAAGTTCGAAAGTTGTTGATGCATCCGGCTGGTAAGTTACCAAACCATCGCTGGGCTATGCCCTTGAGGGTAGCCGGGAAGCATCGACACCAGACGGCATCATCTAACCCCTGAAGATACATGAGGTTAGAGTAAGCCATTAGGTGGTCCTCCGGGTTGGTGGTGCCGTCATAGGCCCCCACCAGGACATTTTTAACCTTAGGCGGCTGTGCCGCCTGGGTTATCTCGGGCGAGAACGCCGTTGGCTGTTCCCCCAATTAAGCAGGCGCAGCTGCCAGTCCGTAGGCTGGTACGGCTGCTGCACTTGCCCACCGAAGAGACCCGGTGATATAAAAGGGGATCCACCCAACCCATTCGGTGTGCCGAATGGACCAGGTTGGATCACTTGGGGTCCAGACCGGGCGGAAGCTTCGCCCGTCTGGCTCCCAGAATTTGTTCCCGTACGCCTTTGTGAGACGTCATTGAAACTGTCCGGGAAGGTCGACGTTGAGGCCGACGCAGACGCTGACCTCGCTTCTCTTGAAGAAACGTGCGGGCGTCTGAGAATGTTTTCTTGGAGCCATCCGGCTGTACGTGCCGGATGGCCTTTCGCAGCTCCCCTTGAGGAAAACGGAGTCTGCTTGGGTCAAACCCTAAGCCCTCCCCCTCCTTTGGCTTTGGATGAGGGGTAGGCACCCGTTCTTTGACCGCCTTCTTTCCAGAAGGCTTCTTGGCCGGTTGACCCTTCTTTGGGGTTGCTGACCGGATGAGACTCTTGATCTCACCCTTGAAACTATTCATGAACGTCATGAGTTCGTTTCTGGTGACGGGAGCTGAGCCCTCCACCGTTTGAGCAATACCGGCCGGTTGCCCGGCTGGGTTGTTGGGAGCACCTTGGCTGGTTTCCCGCTCTCTTCTATCTTTAGCACGAGCGTGCTTCGTTCTGAAGGACCCATCCGGGGCCACATATGTTTCAATCTCATCACTTTCATGGTCCGTCTGGACCTCAGGCTCGACCACAGGCCGCTTGCCCTGATTCGGTGACACAGAATCAGAAGTCATCTTAGAAGTACTCTCCCCACAGACGGCGCCAAATGTTTCGGGGTTTTTTTGATGTGTCCTGCGGGAGAGTTACAATTCCAAGAATGCCCTTCCAACGGCTGTGCCTGCAAAATCACGAAGACTCCTGGGGGTAGGAGCTCCGCCTCCGACGATCAAGTTAGTACAGATACGGGAGGTAGGATGCACGTAATGTAAAAGATTACTTCTCGCGTAATGGGAGAATTCCGCAATTAATATTGCTCGGGGTAAGTGTTTCTCTCTAAAAGGAGTATTCAATGTGTGTAATGAATATTCAGATTCTAGATGCCCATTAATGAGGGTCTTCCCACTATTTATAGTGAGGGGATGGTTCCCCTTTTAGGGATTTGGTGGACACGTGTCAGCAGGGGATTGGAGCCCTGCTGACCAATGGCTAGGTGCCACGTGTCGCTAGGCCATTGGGCCACGCGTTTAGGGTATTTTTACCCCAAACAGCTGTTTCTTTCTTCTGTGCCTGGAGAAGCGTGGCCAGAAGAACCGGACTCGGACTCGTCCTCTGACGAGTCCGAAGAGGACGACTCCTCCCCTCTCCTAGAGGGGCCCGCCTCCTCTCCCTTAGAGGGAGCAGGAGAAAATGTAGACATGTCCACTGTAAAATGGGAAGGGACCACCTTCACCCCTCCCTCAGAACTGTCGGCTTGACAGCCGCTTTGCTTCACTTTTACATCTGGCGCCTTGTCAGATGTTTCACTAATTGGCACCCTTTGGGAGGAGCCGTCTGAGTTTGAGATCCTAGCAGTCTTTTTTGTTCTGGCCATCACGTTCTGCATAGACACAGATACAGTCGGACTTTGTATAAAGGGCAAAGATGGGTCCAGAAAAGGGCAGGCGGCACTCCTAGTCCTAGATTCAGCCGTCCCCGGTGACCGGCTGATCACTAACTTAGGTCGTGTCGTGTGCTTCCATGGTGCCATTTCAAAAAAAAATAGTAATAAAGAAAAAATTAAGAGTAAGAGAACCGACGGTTACCTGAACGAGTGACGGTTGATGAAATTCTGAAATCCTTTGTAAACGGCTTGTCAGAACAGGCGGTAGGCAGAAAAAGTCCAAAGTGTCAGAGCAAGTTCAGGGGTCCGAATGTTCTCTCACAAAGTTCTCAAATGTGAAAATGACCGAAGTCAGCACTCCCTTATATAGGCAAAGTGAGAAGGCGAAAGGTCACTTCCAAGTTCTAAATTTGGGCGGGAAAATCTCTCGGCCATTTGCAAGGTGACACCTGTAGCAGGCCGTCGCCTGTCACCATGCGACACCTGTCACAGGCGACACGTGACCAGTCACGTGCCACCTGTGAGGGGCAAATGATTAGGGGATTTTTATCCACCAATCACCGTCTGACAAGTGGACCAACCAGGTTCCGCCACGTGTCCTTCATGTAGGCCAATAGGAGCCTGCCACGTGTCACTCACAGATACGTCCTCTACGGACCAATTGAGACACGCCACGTGTCCTTCCCATGACACATGGGAAAATCAGCCAACAAGGCCCAATCCTGTTTAGAGGCCCAGTCAGCCCTAGGTTTACCCTAAACCTAGAGAGTGGCACGCTTCCGAGGTTATAAATACCCCCTTAATCCTCATTAAGAGGGGTAACACGGAAAAAACACACGGATTACGCATTAAACACTCTCATCTAGAGAGACCAAACCACTTTAATTTCCGCATTAATTACTCCTTAATCAGGTACTAACTTGATCGTTGGAGGCGGAGCTCCCACCACCAGGAGTCTCCGTTGTTTTGCAGGTACAGGCGTCCGGTTCCAGTCTCGGTATTGTAACTCTCCCGCAGGACATCAGAAAACCCCGAAACAGTAGGCTTGAGTTCACAAAATCGATGTAAGTTGCGGATTGGTAAATTGATCGTTTTAAGGCAAATTGGATGGTTCCGCCACTCAATTGGACCCCCGGAGGATATTAGGGACTATAGTAAACATCTCGGAAATTTTTATTTTCAGGAGAAAAAAGGTCAAAAAATTCCAAAATTGAAGGCTATTATCCACGCTTTTTGAGGAATTTTTTAGGTTATTGGGGCCTGTGGCGAAAAGTGTTGAGACCCTAGGGGATACATATTAGGGTCATATAATTTCGTTTGGAACTATATATGACCATTAAATAATGTCATAAATGTCCGTGGTAGGCTTGAGTTCACAAAATCGGTGCAAGTTGCGAATTGGTAAGTTGACCGTTTTAAGCCAAATTGGATGGTTCCACCCACTTAATTGGGCTCCCAGAGTGTATTAGGGACCATGGTAAACATCCCGGTATTTTTTATTTTCAGGCGAAAAATGTCAAAAGTTTCCAAAATTGAAAGTTATTATCCACGCTTTTTAAGGAATTTTTGACGTTACGAGCCCGGTGGAAAAAAGTTTTGAAACCCTATGGGATACATTTTAAGGTCACATAATGCTTTTTGGAACCATATATGACTATTAAATGATCTCATAATTGTCCGTGATATGCTTGAGTTCACAAAATCGGTGCAAGTTGCGAATTGGAAAATTGATCGTTTTAAGGCAAATTGGATGATTCTATCCACCCAATTAGACTCCCCAAGAGTATTAGGGACTATGGTAAACATCTCGGCAATTTTTATTTCCGAAAGAAAAAAGTCAAAAAAATTCCAAAATTGAAGGCTATTATCCATGCTTTTTGAGGAATTTTTTAAGTTACGGCGCCTGTTTGGGTGTAAAAATACCCCCTATATATGTGGACCAATGCCACCTCGACACGTGTCCGCAAGCTCAGCGCTCAATGAGCCAATTAGAGCATGACACGTGTCACTCAATGATAGAAGGGTGAAAATGGACTCTAAACCCACAACCCTAGAAATCGTAAAACGGTGGGAAGCCAATCTACTTAGGTTAAATAACCTAAGAAGCACATATCCCAATACTCTATAAATACTGATCATTACATCAGTTTCAAGGGATCCAATTCTCTCTCCAAGGGCAATGCCCCCACATTTACTCTCCTTTCTCTCTACTTTCTCTCTCTAAAATACATTATTTCGGTCACTGACTTGATTGTCGGAGGCGGACCTCCGCCCCCCCCCCCCCCCGGGGTCCAGCGGTCGCGGCAGATAAAGAAAAAAGAGCATTCCTGACTCGCGTCCATGATCCAGTCCATTGTTTTGCAGGTGATCGGGCCGTTCGAGTGTTGCATTGCAAATCTGTCTCCCGAGGGACGTACACACCCTCCATTCGGGTACGTACAAAAAACCCCAAAACATTTGGCGCCGTTTGTGGGGAGACACATTTGTAATGGCACAACGGTAGTGGATCACCGACTCAAGAGGGTAGCCTCCTTCGGGAGGCAGCAATTGTCATGAGGCCGGATGTCAAGTACAGCAGGCGTCAAGAGGCTGAATGTTGAGAGTCAGGCGGCCAAAAAGGCCTGTCAGACTGAGATATGCATTTTTTATTCTCACAATGGAAGGTTAAAGGGCAATGTCGTTTGATCTAAGTTGGGGGATGATACATTAGGGGTGAGACGGCTAAATTGGCTAACTCCACTACCCTAATCCGACCAATCTAATGAGTCGGCCGCATGCTTCACAGCCGGATGTATACATACGACAGCCGCTTGCTACTTTATCTATTTATTCCACTAGTTTTGATAACTAATGGAATGAGCTAATCCATTTTTTTGTAAAAAACAAAAATAAAAAATAAAGGAGTGAGCCGGCCAAATTGGCCAACCACACTATTTTATTTCTTTAGTGAGCTGACAAATTACATCCTCACTAAAGAGCTACTCCCACCTTTATAAGTAAATGACAGCTATAACATACTTCATTTACTAGAATCCACTAGTTTATTCAACTGATGGATCAAGCCAAAGCACATCACTTGCAAAATATTAAGCAGCTAGCTTAGTTGCAACATGATACTTAAACGGCCAACTAGCAAGTAATACATGCGGCATTATTGTAATGTCTAATCTTTATCAAACAAATATCCATATATGTAGATATATGAAAAGCCGCATGCAGCATTTGCGTTTGAGGTCGAAAGTCGCTATTTCATAGAAATGGAGTGTCATCTCTAGTTCGTGAGACGTGAGTATGTCTTTCAAATAAAAGCAACCAGCCGGCCAAGCTAACTCCATTATAAGCGGCAAATATGTCGACTTATATAATGGAGTCAAGCGGTACTTAGAAGGTGGATGCCTGAGTGATACAGCCGGTCAGAGCTATCAATGGTGGCAGCCGGTGATCACTGTGAATGGTGTCAGCCGGCCCAACCGCCTGCTCTGTTCCACAATCAAGCACCTTGCTGCAGGGGCTGCTGTTGTTTTACTTTGTTCTCCAATTGAATCCGGCTGTGTGGCTGCCTTGTTAATAAAATAAGGAAGATTGCGGGCTGCTTTGTTCATCCTCAAAGCCGGATGCATGGCTGCCTTTTTCACCAATTAAATCCGGTTGCGTTGTTCCTCATTATGGCAATATACATACGGCATGAAGAGCCGTCTTTATAGTCAGTGATCAAACTCATTTTTCAAGGTCAGTTGCTTGACATCCCCAAGCCGACTAACTTCAAGAACTTGTGTCCTAGCCCGTATGAGTAAGCATAAAGGATAACTAAATTAAAAGCAAGCGGCATAAATTGACAAATGCCGCATGGAGCTACAGAAGGAGCTTGTAACACCTCCGGCTCCGATTATTAAGCTTTTAGAGCAACCCAAAAGCCGATTGTGGGTGGTAAGGCATCCGGCCATGGTGCCGAGTGTCATGCCGAAAGCTCGTTTACCATGTAATCATGGCTGGACAACTACTTGGTTGACAGGCCGCATTAGTGTTATGCAAATATTAATGCAGGCGGCATGGGGCAGTTTTTCTCCAATAGTGTCAGCCGGTGGTGGTTATCAAAGGTGGCAGTCGGTCGGAGCTGTGAACGGTGGCAGCAGGGGCTGTTTCCTGCCTCGGTTAACCGGTTGCTATGGCTCAAATGCTCATCGATTAATCCCGGCTGTAGGGGCATCCTTGCTCATCAATTTATCCCGACTGTATGTACACTAGTCAAGTAATAAATTATCCGGATGGCAAGCACTATCGAGCTACTCCATTATTACATTAATATTACATACGGCCAATATCCATTTGTGGGAAGCTACGAGCTCCATGTGAACAACAATTCAAGTAAAATGTCATTCTTGAGCATTTTAATTAAAGTTGTTAGACGACATCAAGTGTTCAGCTCACAATATAGCAAGACGGCAAATATGCTGAGTATGTCTCAAGATTAGAGAAGCTAGCCTCTAACTCACATATACAAGCGGCAAATATGCCGACTCAAATTCAGCCCGAGCCGGTTAGAGCAACCAATGGTGGCAGCAGGGGCTGTTTCCTGCCGCAATTAAGTCCGGCTGCCATGTTTGCCTTGTTCAACCTCAAAGCCGGCTGCAATGGCTGTCATATTTATCATTATTATGATATATATATATATATATATATATATATATATATATATATATATATATATATATATATATATATATATATAAAAAAAAATAAAATAAAATAAAAACAATCAATCAAGACCGGCTGTGGCATCGATTCATTGAGCTCAAGCTCGGCTGCCATAAAGCCCGTCTGTAAGCTAAAGCTTGAAGCCCATTGTGATATCTGTTATACAGGCTCACCCCTTTGAAAGCTTACTCAAGCAGCTGCAAATAGGTGAAGAGCAACTGAAAATCAAACGATTGCCAATGCCGACCAACCTTTGAGAACTTGTGTTTGAGCTTGTATGAGTTAGCACAGGCGGCAAATTAAGTTCAAGACAAGCGGCATGAAATGACAAATGCCGCATGGTACTACATCAAGGAGCTTGTGATATCTCCGGCTCCGATTCTTAAAACTTTTAAAGCAAATCAAAGCCGCGCCAAGCATTGAATGTTTGAGGTAACAGTATAATAAATTACTGATTTATTCCCTTATAATAATAATTATAATGAATTTTCATTATAACCATTATTATTACTCCCTCCGATTTTTTTTAAATGCAACTTTGGGGCCTTGTGCGGTTCACGATGCAAAAGTTAAGGGGTATGTGAAAGTGGGGTTAATTAAAGGTGATATAGTGTGTGGAGAGAGAAAGTTTGGCCCACCACTTGGAAAAGTAGTGGGAAAGTAAGGGTGAAATAGTAATTTTAAGGGTTTTTGTTTACCCAAAATAGAAAGAAAATAGAAAGTTGCATTTAATTGGAATCAGACTAAAATAGCAAAAGTTGCATTTAAAAAAAATCAGAGGGAGTATTATTATTATTATTATTATTATTATTATTATTATTATTATTATTGATTTATTAATTCAATAAACTAAGTTTGGAACTTAGTAGCAAATTCAACGTCCAAGTGACGTGAGGCCAATGGCCGGATATAAACTAAGTTTGAAACTTAGTAGCTAAACTAACGTCCAAGTGACGTGAGGCCAATGGCGGATAATAAACTAAGTTTGAAACATAGTAGCGAATTCAACGTCCGAGTGACATGCGGTCAATGGCTAGATAACTAAACTAGGCACAAAACCGCTTAGTGGCTATACAGCCGGTCTCAACCTAGACCAGAGGCCAATGGCCGGATGGTTGCATTTTTCATAAAATCGTCTGTCCCAACATGGACAATGGCGTCCGGCGACACCCCTCCGGGTGCAATCGTCGTAGAAAGCACTCTATCGTTTGTTTTACGTACGCATGCAGGCGGCAAAAATTGAACGACCTCATTGGTCAACTCATAGCCGCCTGACCTGGGTAATCTAAAGAACGACCAAGTCTTTGGGAACCGGATGTCCAAAAGACGTCAGCCGGTGATCGACCAAAGTCCTAACCTAGATTACCTTCCGAAATTATACAAGTCCTCCCAATGGGGTAGAAGGACATTGAGAGTATAATTGGATGACAAACACCCCAGGCGACCATTTGCATCCTGCCCTATGAAGAGTCAGGCGGCATTTGCCTCCTGCCCCCAGGCGGCCATTTGCTTCCTGCCCCATGAAGAGTCAGGCGGCCATTTGCCTCTTGCCCCCAGGCGGCCATTTGCTTCCTGCCCCATGAAGAGTCAGGCGGCCATTTGCCTTCTGCCCCCAGGCGGCCATTTGCCTCCTGCCCTGTGAAGAGTCAGGCGGCCATTTGCCTCCTTCCCCCAGGCGGCCATTTGCCTCCTGCCCAGTGAAGAGTCAGGCGGCCATTTGCTTCCTGCCCCATGAAGAGTCAGGCGGCCATTTGCCTCCTGCCCCCAGACGGCCATTTGCCTCCTGCCTTGTGAAGAGTCAGGCGGCCATTTGCCTCCTGCCCTGTGAAGATTCAGGCGCCCATTTGCCTCCTGCCCCCAGGCGGCCATTTGCTTCCTGCCCCATGAAGAGTCAGGCGGCCATTTGCCTCCTGCCCCAGGCGGCCATTTGCTTCCTGCCCTATGAAGAGTCAGGCGGCCATTTGCCTCATGCCCCCAGACGGCCATTTGCCTCCTGCCCTGTGAAGAGTCAGGCGGCCATTTGCCTCCTGCCTTGTGAAGAGTCAGGCAGCCATTTGCCTCCTGCCCCGAGGCGGCCATTTGCCTCCTGCCCCCAGGCGGCCATTTGCTTCCTGCCCCATGAAGAGTCAGGCGGCCATTTGCCTCCTGCCCCCAGACGGCCATTTGCTTCCTGGCCCATGAAGAGTCAGGCGGCCATTTGCCTCCTGCCCCCAGGCGGCCTTTTGCCTCCTGCCCTGTGAAGAGTCAGGCGGCCGTTTGCCTCCTGCCCTGTGAAGAGTCAGGCGGCCATTTGCCTCCTGCCCCCAGGCGGCATTTTCCTCCTTCCCTATGAAGAGTCAGGCGGCCATTTGCCTCCTGCCTTATGGGATGTCAAACGTCTCAAAAATATTCTAAGTCTCCCAAAGGTCATATGACCTCCATAGTGGGGCTAAAAGAAATAAAAGTCGTCATCTGTCTAGTTCAGGCGGCAATCATTATTATGATTGATTAACTTAGAAAATATCATACCATTTAAGGTATCAAATTTTCAAAGTTAATCAAATCCCTCTTTTATTGAACTAGACATATGCCGCCCATAGAGCTTTTGAACAAGCAAAAAATAAAGCCTTGATTTCGAAAGGATTAATTCCTCTTGAAAGAGAAATTACCCCTTCCGAGGGGCTAATGTTTGGGGGTAAAAATACCCCCTATATATGTGGACCAATGCCACCTCGACACGTGTCCGCAAGCTCAACGCTCAATGAGCCAATTAGAGCATGACACGTGTCACTCAATGATCAAAGGGTGAAAATGGGCTCTAAGCCCACAACCCTAGAAACCGTAAAACGGTGAGAAGCCAATCTACTTAGGTTAAATAACCTAAGAGGCACATATCCCAATACTCTATAAATAATGATCATTACATCAGTTTCAAGGGATCCAATTCTCTCTCCAAGGGCAATGCCCCCCACATTTACTCTCCCTTCTCTCTACTTTCTCTCTCTAAAATACATTATTTCGGTCACTGACTTGATTGTCGGAGGCGGACCTCCGCCCCCCCGGGGTCCGTTGTTTTGCAGGTGATCGGACCGTTCGAGTGTTGCATTGCAGATCTGTCTCCCAAGGGACGTACACACCCTCCATTCGGGTACGTACATAAAACCCCAAAACAGCGCCTAGTGGCGAAAAGTGTTGAGACCCTAGGGGATACATCTTAGGGTTATATAATTCCGTTTGGAACCATATATGACCATTAAATGAAGTCATAAATGTCCTTGGTAGGCTTGAGTTCACAAATCGGTGCAAGTTGCAAATTGGTAAATTGACCGTTTTAAGGCAAATTGGATGGTTCCACCCACCCAATTGGACTCCCGGTGGATAATAGGGACCCTGGTAAACATCTCGAGACTTTTCATTTCTAGGCGAAAAAAGTCAAAAAATTCCAAAATTGAAGGCTATTATCCAAACTTTTTGAGGAATTTTTGAAGTTACGGGACCCGGTGGCGAAAAGTGTTGAGACCCTAACAGATACATCTTAGGGACATATAATGCCGTTTGGAACCATATATGACAATTAAATGATGTCATTAATGTCCGTGGTAGGTTTGAGTTCACAAATTCTATGTAGGTTGCGAATTGGTAAATTGACCGTTTTAAGGCAAATTGGATGGTTCCACCCACCCAATTGGACTCCCGGTGGGTATTAGGGACCATGGTAAACATCTTGTTAATTTTAATTTACGGGCGAAAAAAATTCAAAAATTTTAAAATTGAAGGCTATTATGTACGCTTTTTTAGGAATTTTTGAGGTTACGGGGCCTGGTGTCGAAAAGTGTTGAGACCCTAGGGTATACATCTTAGGGTCTTATAATTCCATTTTAAACCATATATGAATATTATATGATGTCTTAAATGTCCATGGTAGGCTTGAACTCACAAAATCGGTGCAAGTTGCTAATTGGTAAATTGATCTTTTTAAGTCCAATTAATTGGACTCCCGGAGGGTTTTAGGAGTACTATGATTTTTTTTTAGATTATAGGTTAGAAATCATCATTAGGGTCCTCGTTAGGGTCAATATTGATTTTTGTTTATGATTCTTATGTCTGATTTTTTTGTGAAATATATGATGTTTTATGTGTTAGAATTTACAAAATGTAGATGGTCATGTTTGATTAATGAAAACTAAGTGAGACTTCAGTAACAAAAATCACTCAAACACATGTTTAGAAAAGAACCACAGGCTGCATAATTGGTTCCACCATAGCACAACATCAAAATAAGCATCACATCAAGCATGACAGTAAACCGGAGCTCAACTGTAGACCTGAAATTTAAAAGAAATCCCACAAGGCTCTGAAAAGCCGAACTTTTAAAATACCCACAGCTAATTGAACCTAGATCAACAGCCAAATCCAAGATGATATAGTCTAACTCACCTCCACCAAGCTGACCACAACCTGTGTAGAACTTGCCAACACAACCACTGCAGCTCAACCACTGATGACATTAGCATGATGCCTACCCCTAACAGATACATCTTAGGGTCATATAAAGTCGTTTGGAACCATATATGTCCATTAAATGATGTCATAAATATCCATCGTAGGCTTGAGTTCTCAAAATTGGTTTAAGTTGCGAATTGGTAAATTGATTGTTTTAAGGCAAATTGGATAGTTCCACCCACCTAATTGGACTCCCAGAGGGTATTAGGGACCATGGTAAACATCTCGAAAATTTTTTATTTCGGGTGAAAAAAGTCAAAAAATTCCAAAATTGAAGGCTATTATCCACGTTTTTTTGTGAAATTTTTGACGTTACGGGCCCGGTGGTGAAAAGTGTTGAGACCCTAAGGGATAAATTTTAAGGTCATATAATGCCTTTTGGAACCATATATGACCATTAAATGAAGTCATAAATGTCCGTGGTAGGCTTGATTTCAAAAAATCGGTGCAAGTTGCGAATTGGTAAATTGACCGTTTTAAGGCAAATTGGATGGTTCCATCCACCCAATTGGACTCCCGGTGGATTATAGGGCCATGGTAAACATCTCGGGACTTTTTATTTCCGGGCTAAATAAGTCAAAAAATTCCAAAATTTAAGGCTATTATCCACGATTTTTGAGGAATTTTTGAGATTACGGGCCCCGGTGGCGAAAAGTATTAAGACCCTAGGAGATACATCTTAGGATCATATAATGTCGTTTGGAACCATATTTGACCATTATATAATGTCATAAATGTCCGTGATAGGCTTGAGTTCACAAAATCGGTGCAAGTTGCGAATTGGTAAATTGATCGTTTTAAGGCAAATTGGATGGTTCCACCGACTCATTTGGACTCCCGAAGAATATTAGAGATCATGGTAAACATCTCGGCAATTTTTATTTCCGGACAAAAAAAGGTCAAAAACTCTAAAATTGAAGCTATTTATCCACGCTTTTTATGGAATTTTGAGGTGACGGGGCCCGGTGGCGAAAAGTGTTGAGACCCTAAGGGATACATCTTAGGGTTATATAATGCAGTTTGGACCTATATATGACCATTATATGTTGTCTTAAATGTCCGTGTTAGGCTTGAGTTCAAAAAATCGGTGCAAGTTGTGGATTGGTAAATTGGTCGTTTTAAGGAAAATTGGATGGTTCCACCCACCTAATTGGACTCCCGGAGGATATTAGAGACCATGGTAAACATCTCGGCAATTTTTATTTTCGGGCGAAAAAAAAAAGTCAAATTTTTAGAAAATTTTGAGGCTAAGGGGCCCGGTGGAAAAAAGTGTTAAGACCATAGGGGATACATTTTAGGGTCATATAATGCCGTTTGGAACCATATATGACTATTATATGACGTCATAAATGACCGTGGTAGGCTTGTGCTCTCAAAATCGGTGAGAGTTGCGAATTGGTAAAGTGATCGTTTTTAAGAAAATTAGATGGCTCCACCCACTCAATTGTACTCCCGGATGATATTAGGGACCATAATAAACATCTCGGCAATTTTTATTTTCAGGTGAAAAAAGGTCAAAAAATTCAAAAATTGAAGGCTATTATCCACGCTTTTTGAGGAAATTTTGAGGTTATTGGGGCCGGTGGCGTAAAGTGTTGAGACCTTATGGGATACATCTTAGGGTCATTGTAGGGAATATTTTCAAGCCTTTAAAAATCCCACTAACTTGAACCCCACTGTGATCATACACTAAAGTACGGTGGCGTCCGAAAGGGAAGAAGATAGAGAAAAAGAGTCGCCAACAAGTTTTTAAGGAACTTGTAAACCGTTCACGAGGTGAAGGTTACACCCCTTAACGATCCAAGAGATCGCCAACTCCATAAGGTCATGAACCAAATAAGGGTTCGGGGATGATGGTACAAATTCAACCTAAAAGAGATTGAACCTGCCCTAATAATAGGCCTCTACTTTATTCTGCTCGTATTCATGTGCGCTTTCTGATTAACATACAATCAATAGGATTAACCCTAAACCTGTTTAATATATGTTGGTTGAATATTAATGCACAAATAAACTATTATTGGTGATCACTTGAATTATAATCATATTAACCCTAAACAAGATTATTAATTATCTTATTGAGCGTGATTACAAGTACCAAGTTCCTTTAACCTGCAATAAAAGTGATCAAGCAATAACAATAAATAATGTACATATCAAGCAACATAATCAATAATCAATAATAATGATAAATAATCATAAACATTAGAAAGAACATAGGAAGCATCATACTTTAAATCATACTTAATATCAAAGATACCCTATACATGATACTAGGAATCATAAATAACAATCTAAGCATGATATCTACATCATAAATCAATTAAACCATTAAAATACTTACTTGGATGCCTCGTACCTCTTTCACGTCTAGGGCGAAGGCAACTTCGAATATGGCTAGGTGTATCAAGATCTTATGAATGCGGAATTTTGTATTAAAGAGCAAAGTTTAAAGAATGCTAAAAGATCAATGATTCATAAAGTAATTGTTGACGATTGATGATTGAAGATGATGAATGAAAACGGAGTTTATTAAAACTTAAGAATAAAAAGAATTGGTGAATGATAGATGTAGATGATTCTTGAAAACGGAGTTTTTGATACAATATTTATAGAGAAAAACATCCAAAAAAGATAATTTATCAAAACAGAATCTGAAGATCACAAAACTAACTTAGCGCCAGACCTGGCTAATTAGCGCCAGGACCAGTGGCTAGCGCCAGGCGCCAATGCTGGCGTCTGGCGCCAATCCTGGTTCCAGGCGCCAAGGCCTGGGGTTGGACGCCAAATTGGATTTTAACACGTTTTCGAAAATCTGATAATTTTATTGTACTGGAAGATAAAATAATATAATTTCGGTCGAAAGTGCTATTTAATCTAATTAAAACTCTGAAGAAAATCCTAATTGAATTACGAATGATAAGACCTTCTAGAATGTTTTAGAAGACCAAAACCATTCCTAATTACATTAGGAATGATAAATCATATTAGGCCCTCCCCTAGATCATTGGGCCGTACTTAAAGCTCAAACCGGGCCCAGTTTAGTAAATTGGCTATAACTTCCTCAATATTCATCGAAATTGGGCTTATAATATATCGTTGGAAAGATCTTTGCAAGCCCCATCCAACTACACCACTATTGGACACATATCATGGACCAACCAAACTGGATTGGCTGTTTTCTTAAAATAAAGTTTTCAAAAACAGAGATAAGAGAAAAAAAAAAGGAAAGAAATAAAACTTTCCGCAACACTAGACCTTTCCACACTTTCATTTCATTCGATTATGATTCGACGTGAAAGACACTCATCACTGGGTTTGGTTTTGGAGAGATAAAAATGGGTGTCTACAGTCATATAATGCCATTTGGAACTATATATAACCATTAAATGATGTCATAAATGTCCGTGGTAGGCTTGAGTTCTCAAAATTGGTTTAAGTTGCGAATTGGTAAATTGACTGTTTTAAGGCAAATTAGATGGTTCCACCCACCTAATTGGACTCCCGGAGGGTATTAGGGACCATGGTAAACATCTCGGAAATTTTTTATTTCGGGTGAAAAAAGTCAAAAAATTCCAATATTGAAGGTTATTATCCACGTTTTTTGTGAAATTTTTGACGTTACGGGCTCGGTGGAGAAAAGTTTATAGACCTATGGGATACATCATTGGGTCATGCAATGGCATTTGGAACCAAATATGACCATTAAATGAAGTCATAAATTTTCGTGGTAGGCTTGAGTTCACAAAATCGGTGCAAGTTGCGAATTGGTAAATTGATCGCTTTAAGGTAAATTGGATGGTTCCACCCACCCAATTGAACTCTCGGAGGGTATTAGGGACCATGTTAAACATCTCTGGACTTTTTATTTCCGGGCGAAAAAAGTCAAAAAAATTCCAAAATTCAAGGCTATTATCCACGATTTTTGATGAATTTTTTAGATTACAGGCCCTGGTGGAGAAAAGTATTAATACCCTAGATAATACGTCTTAAGATCATATAACGTAGTTTGGAACCATATATGACCATTATATAATGTCATAAATGTCCGTGATAGGCTTGAGTTCACAAAATCGGTGGAAGTAGCGAATTGGTAAATTGATCGTTTTATGGCAAATTGGACGGTTCCACCCACTCACTTGGAATCCCGGAGAATATTAGAGACCATGGTAAACATCTCGGCAATTTTTATTTCCGGGCAAAGAAAGGTCAAAAAACTCTAAAATTGAAGGCTATTATCCACGCTTTTTGAGGTATTTTTGAGGTTACGGGGCCCGGTGGCGAAGAATGTTGAGACCCTAGCGGATACATCTTAGGGTTATATAATGTCGTTTGGACCCATATATGATCATTATATGTTGTCTTAAATGTCCGTGTTAGGCTCGAGTTCATAAAACCGTTGCAAGATGCAGATTGGTAAATTAGTCGTTTTAAGGAAAATTGGATAGTTCCACCCACCTAATTGGACTCCCGGCGGATATTAGAGACCATGGTAAACATCTCGGCAATTTTTATTTTCGGGCGAAAAAAAAGTCAAAAAATTCCCTAATTAAAGGCTATTATCCACGCTTTTTAGAAAATTCTGAGGCTAAGGGGCCCGGAGGCAAAAAGTGTTAAGACCATAGGGGATACATTTTAGGGTCATATAATGCCGTTTGGAACCATATATGACCATTATATGATGTCATAAATGTCCGTGGTAGGCTTGATTTCTCAAAATCGGTGAGAGTTGCGAATTGGTAAATTGATCGTTTTTAGGCAAATTAGATGGTTCCACCCACTCAATTGTATTCCCGAAGGATATTAGGGACCATAATAAACATCTCGGCAATTTTGTTTTCGGGAGAAAACAGGTCAAAAATTCTAAAATTGAAGGCTATTATCCACGTTTTTTGAGGTAATTTTGAGGTTATTAGGGCCGGTGGCGAAAAGTGTTGAGACCTTAGGGAATACATCTTAGGGTCTTATAATGCCGTTCGGAACTATATATAACCATTAAATGATGTCATACATGTCCGTGGTAGGCCTGAGTTCACAAAATTAGTGAAAGTTGTGAATTGGTAAATAGACCGTTTTAAGGTAAATTGAATGGTTCTACTCACCTAATTGGACTCCCGGAGAGTATTAGGGGTCATCGTAAACATCTCGACAATTTTTATTTCCGACAAAAAAAGGTTAAAAAATTCCAAAATTGAAGGCTATTACCCACGCTTTTTGAGGAATTTTAAAGGTTATAGGGCTCGGTGGCGAAAAGTGTTGAGAATCTTGGGAATACATCTTAGGGTCATATTAAGTCGTTTGGAACTGTTAAATGATGTCATAAATATCCATGGTAGATATGAGTTCTCAAAATTGGTTTAAGTTGCGAATTGGTAAATTGATTGTTTTAAGTTAAATTGGACGGTTCCACCCACCTAATTGGACTCCCGGAGGGTGTTAGGGATCATGGTAAACATCTCGGAAATTTTTTATTTCGGGTGAAAAACGTCAAAAATTCCAAAATTGAAAGCTATTATCCACGTTTTTTGTGAAATTTTTGACGTTATGGGCCCGGTGGCGAAAAGTTTAGAGATCCTATGGGATACATAATTGGGTCATGAAATGCCATTTGGAACCATATATGACCATTAAATGAAGTAATAAATTTCCGTGGTAGGCTTGAGTTCACAAAATCGGTGCAAGTTGCGAATTGGTAAATTGATCGTTTTAAGGTAAATTGGATGGTTCCACCCACCCAATTGGATTCTCGGAGGGTATTAGGGACCATGTTAAACATCTCGGGACTTTTTATTTCCGGGCGAAAAAAGTCAAAAAATTCCAAAATTCAAGGCTATTATCCACGATTTTTGATGAATTTTTTAGATTACGGACCCCGGTGGCGAAAAGTATTAATACCCTAGATAATACATCTTAAGATCATTTAATGTCGTTTGGAACCATATATGACCATTATATAATGTCATAAATGTCCGTGATAGGCTTGAGTTCACAAAATCGGTGAAAGTAGCGAATTGGTAAATTGATCGTTTTAAGGCAAATTGGATGGTTCCACCCACATAATTGGACTCCCGGAGAATATTAGAGACCATGGTAAATATCTCGGCAATTTTTATTTCCGGTTAAGAAAAGGTCAAAAAACTCTAAAATTGAAGGCTATTATTCACGCTTTTTGAGGTATTTTTAAGGTTACAGGGCCTGGTGGCGAAGAGTGTTGAGACCCTAGCGGATACATCTTAGGGTTATATAATTTCGTTTGGACCCATGTATGACCATTATATGTTGTCTTAAATGTCCGTGTTAGGCTTGAGTTCATAAAATCGGTGCAAGATGTGAATTGGTAAATTGGTCGTTTTAAGGAAAAATGGATGGTTCCACCCACCTAATTGGACTCCCGGAGGATATTATAGACCATGGTAAACATCTCGGCAATTTTTATTTTCGGGCGAAAAAAAGTCAAAAAATTCCCTAATTAAAGGCTATTATCCACGCTTTTTAGAAAATTTTGAGGCTAAGGGGCCCGGTGGCAAAAAGTGTTAAGACCATAGGGGATACATTTTAGGGTCATATAATGCCGTTTGGAACCATATATGACCATTATATGATGTCATAAATGTCCGTGGTAGGCTTGAATTCTCAAAATCGGTGAGAGTTGCGAATTGGTAAATTAATCGTTTTTAGGCAAATTAGATGGTTCCACCCACTCAATTGTACTCCCGAAGGATATTAGGGACCATAATAAACATCTCAGAAAATTTTATTTTAGGGAGAAAACAGGTCAAAAAATTCTAAAATTGAAGGCTATTATCCACGCTTTTTGAGGAAATTTTGAGGTTATTAGGGCCGGTGGCGAAAAGTGTTGAGACCTTAGGAGATACATCTTAGGGTCTTATAATTTCGTTCGGAACTATATATAACCATTAAATGATGTCATACATGTCCGTGGTAGGCTTGAGTTCACAAAATCAGTGAAAGTTGCGAATTGGTAAATAGACCGTTTTAAGGTAAATTGAATGGTTCTACTCACCTAATTGGACTCCCGGAGAGTATTAGGGGCCATCGTAAACATCTCGACAATTTTTATTTCCGGGCAAAAAAATGTTAAAAAAATTCCAAAATTGAAGGCTATTACCCACGCTTTTTGAGGAATTTTAAAGGTTATAGGGCCCGGTGGCAAAAAGTGTTGAGAATCTTGGGAATATATCTTATGGTCATATTAAGTCGTTTGGAACCATTAAATGATGTCATAAATATCCATGGTAGGCTTGAGTTCTCAATATTGGTTTAAGTTGCGAATTGGTAAATTGACTGTTTTAAGGAAAATTGGATGGTTCCACCCGCCTAATTGGACTCCCGGAGGGTATTAGGGACCATGGTAAACATCTCGGAAATTTTTTATTTCGGGTGAAAAAAGTCAAAAAAATCCAAAATTGAAGGCTATTATCCACGTTTTTTGTGAAATTTTTGACGTTACGGGCCCGGTGGCGAAGAGTTTAGAGACCCTATGGGATACATCATTGGGTCATGTAATGCTATTTGGAACCATATATGACCATTAAATGAAGTCATAAATTTCCGTGGTAGGCTTGAATACACAAAATTGGTGCAAGTTGCGAATTGGTAAATTGATCGTTTTAAGGTAAATTGGATGGTTCCACCCACCCAATTGGACTCTCGGAGGGTATTAGGGACCATGTTAAACATATCGGGACTTTTATTTGCGGGCGAAAAAAGTCAAAAAAATTCCAAAATTCAAGGCTATTATCCACGATTTTTGATGAATTTTTTAGATTACAGGCCCTGGTGGAGAAAAGTATTAATACCCTAGATAATACATCTTAAGATCATATAACGTAGTTTGGAACCATATATGACCATTATATAATGTCATAAATGTCCGTGATAGGCTTGAGTTCACAAAATCGGTGGAAGTAGCGAATTGGTAAATTGATCGTTTTATGGCAAATTGGATGGTTCCACCCACTCACTTGGAATCCCGGAGAATATTAGAGACCATGGTAAACATCTCGGCAATTTTTATTTCCGGGCAAAAAAAGGTCAAAAAACTCTAAAATTGAAGGCTATTATCCACGCTTTTTGAGGTATTTTTGAGGTTACGGGGCCCAGTGGCGAAGAATGTTGAGACCCTAGCGGATACATCTTAGGGTTATATCATGTCGTTTGGACCCATATATGACCATTATATGTTGTCTTAAATGTCCGTGTTAGGCTCGAGTTCATAAAACCGATGCAAGATGCAGATTGATAAATTAGTCGTTTTAAGGAAAGTTGGATGGTTCCACCCACCTAATTGGACTCCCGAAAGAAATTAGAGACCATGGTAAACATCTCTGCAATTTTTATTTTCGGGCGAAAAAAAAGTCAAAAAATTCCCTAATTAAAGGCTTTTTAGAAAATTTTGAGGCTAAGGGGCCCGGTGGCAAAAAGTGTTAAGACCATAGGGGATACAATTTAGGGTCATATAATGCCGTTTGGAACCATGTATGACCATTATATGATGTCATAAATGTCCGTGGTAGGCTTGAGTTCTCAAAACCGGTGAGAGTTGCGAATTGGTAAATTGATCGTTTTTAGGCAAATTGGATGGTTCCACCCACTCAATTGTACTCCCGGAGAGTATTAAGGACCATCGTAAACATCTCGACAATTTTTATTTCCGGGCAAAAAAAGGTTAAAAAATTCCAAAATTGAAAGCTATTATCCACGCTTTTTGAGGAAATTTTGAGGTTATTGGGGCCGGTGGCGAAAAGTATTGAGACCTTAGGGGATACATCTTAGGGTCTTACAATGCCGTTTGGAACTATATATAACCATTAAATGATGTCATAAATATCCGAGGTAGGCTTAAGTTCACAAAATCAGTGAATGTTGCGAATTGGTAAATAGACCGTTTTAAGGTAAATTGAATGGTTCTACTCACCTAATTAGACTCCCGGAGAGTATTAGGGGCCATCGTAAACATCTCGACAATTTTTATTTCCGGGCAAAAAAAGGTTAAAAAATTCCAAAATTGAAGGCTATTACCCATGCTTTTTGAGGAATTTTAAAGGTTATAGGGCCCGGTGGCGAAAAGTGTTGAAAATCTTGGGAATACATCTTAGGGTCATATTAAGTCGTTTGGAACCATTAAATGATGTCATAAATATCCATGGTAGATTTGAGTTCTCAAAATTGGTTTAAGTTGCGAATTGGTAAATTGACTGTTTTAAGGAATATTGGACGGTTCCACCCACCTAATTGGACTCCCGGAGGGTGTTAGGGACCATGGTAAGTACCTCGGAAATTTTTTATTTCGGGTGAAAAAAGTCAAAAAATTCCAAAATTGAAGGCTATTATCCACGTTTTTTGTGAAATTTTTGACGTTACGGGCCCGGTGGCGAAAAGTTTACAGACCCTATGGGATACATCATTGGGTCATGCAATGCCATTTGGAACCATATATGACCATTAAATGAAGTCATAAATTTCCGTGGTATGCTTGAGTTCACAAAATCGGTGCAAGTTGCGAATTGGTAAATTGATCGTTTTAAGGTAAATTAGATGGTTCCACCCACCTAGTTGGACTCTCGAAGGGTATTAGGGACCATGTTAAACATCTCGGGACTTTTTATTTCCGGGCAAATTAATTCATAAATTTCCAAAATTCAAGGCTATTATCCACGATTTTTGATGAATTTTTTAGATTACGGGCCCCGGTGGCGAAAAGTATTAATACCCTAGATAATACATCTTAAGATCATATAATGTTGTTTGGAACCATATATGACCATTATATAATGTCATAAATGTCCGTGATAGGCTTGAGTTCACAAAATCGGTGGAAGTAGCGAATTGGTAAATTGGTCGTTTTAAGGCAAATTAGATGGTTCCACCCACTCAGTTGGACTCCCGGAGAATATTAGAGACCATGGTAAACATCTCGGCAATTTTTATTTCCTGTCAAAAAAAGGTCAAAAAACTCTAAAATTGAAGGCTTATTATCCACGCTTTTTGAGATATTTTTGAGGTTACGGGGCCCGGTGGCGAAGAGTGTTGAGACCCTAGAGGATACATCTTAGGGTTATATAATGTCGTTTGGACCCATATATGACCATTATATGTTGTCTTAAATGTCCGTGTTAGGCTGTTCACAAAATCGGTGCAAGATGCGGATTTGTAAATTGGTCGTTTTAAGGAAAATTGGATGGTTCCACTCACTTAATTGGAATCCCGGAGGAAATTAGAGACCATGGTAAACATCTCGGCAATTTTTTTTTTCGGGCGAAAAAAAGTCAAAAAATTCCCTAATTAATGGCTATTATCCACGTTTTTTGTGAAATTTTTGACGTTACGGGCCCGGTGGCGAAAATTTTAGAGACCCTATGGGATACATCATTGGGTCATGTAATGCCATTTGGAACCATATATGACTATTAAATGAAGTCATAAATTTCCGTGGTAGGTTTGAGTTCACAAAATCGGTGCAAGTTGCGAATTGGTAAATTGATCGTTTTATGGCAAATTGGATGGTTCCACCCACCCAATTGGACTCCCGGTGGATAATAGGGACCATGGTAAACATCTCGGGACTTTTTATTTCCAGGCGAAAAAAGTCAAAAATGATATATTGAGTAAAGGTTCGTATTATTATTCGAGGTTGAGTTGATAAATATTATTATAATTATTCTAATCTCATATTTTTATTTTAGAGTTCATGAAGTTTTAAAAACCTATTCGTTTAAGACTCCACAAAGCATATATAAACTATTTTAAATCCTATAAATATTCTTAAACTCTAACTATTATAAATGTTTGGTTGCTTCGTTAATTTTTATCCTTGCCGTTTACATGTTTCGTGAGTTTTATATCATAAGCAACAAATATGATCTTCTTTCTCTAATATAATAATTCCAATTTCAATGACATGTCACAGGATAAGGAGATTCTTTATTATTAGCTTTTTATTCCATTATCTACATTTATTACCTTAATTACTCAAGCAGACCTACGCAAATAAGCTATTTGATCAAATCTACTCAAATATGATCATCTTTGATATAATACCAGTCGCCCCTATCCAATTGTGTTGCTTGCATGGAACCCTTTGTTCTTGCTTCACTATTGGATTATTCTTCGTTTGGAAGGTAATCACACGACCGTAATTAATTTTTTTGATTTGTTTGATTATAAATTGTTAGTATTAATTGTAATCCGTATTGTTATGTGTAAATTTTATAATTTGTGAATTATATATGGCCATGATTTATATATATACATGATTAGTGTGTGGTATAATATGATTCTAATTGCCGTATTATTTTGTGATATTGATTGATTGTATTATTTTTCTAGGGTTTTAATGTTTTTGCTATAGGGAGTACTGTTTTGAGGTTTAGGGATAACGAAGTTTTATTTTTGGGTGGAGATTTGATTATATGTGAGAACTAGTATTATTTTCCTAAGAGTTGAGAAGTTTTTGAACCGAATTGTTATGTTATTTATTTGGGAACATGTGCCATTGTTGAGATTGTTTATGAATAATTATTTGATCGATGTATAAGATCAAGAGGTTGAGAATTATTATTTTGTTCTTGATTTGAGGCTCGGCATTATATAACTTACTCCTTTGCTTGTTGGTAAGAGGGTAATAATCATGAGTTAAGAATGAGGTACAATCTTTATTATTTATTTTTCTATGGTCTCCTACAGTGGGAATTGACCCGTATGTGGTCTGGTTCAAGGTGTTTTCTGGTTATTGGGAGTATTCAAGTTTTTATACTTGTTGGTTTTATTCGAATTACCCATGTCCAAGGCTAGGTATAGAACAACGAGCATGGCACACTTATGGGATATATTGAGTAAAGGTTCGTATTATTATTCGAGGTTGAGTTGATAAAATTATTTTTTTCAGAGTACAATGTGCAATGTAGTTCTAAACTACATTGTTTAAGTGAGCTAATAATATTAATTATTATATTATACTATATACTCTGTTATGTGATGATTACTCAGCTTTTTGCTGACGTGTGTATTGTTTTGTTGTGCTATTTGTGTTTGCGGCCATGTCTTTTTCTTATGGTGGCCCTGCGACGATCTATTTTGGAATTTGTCCTTAATGGTGAGTAGTCAAGATTTTCTAAACAGGTTATTGAAGCGATCGTAGCTAAAGGAGCTCAAGTGTTTCGATTAGTTTGTTAAAACAAGTTTTTAAAGTTGTATAAATAGCTTACCTAGATTTATTGAGTTGTACAGTTGTGATTTTGTAAGCCTTAACACTTGACAGGTTGTCGAGTGTGGCGGTAATACCTCTGATTTAGGTGTATGCTTCCGCAATTTTATTAAAGGTTGTCTAATTTTCCTTTATTAATTGTTTATTATTAGTTAGTAAATCGGGGGTGTTACAGGTTTCCTTGGGCGTTGGCCCCGCCCCTATACAAGCGTGGTGTCCCTCGGGCATGGGGTCCTCCCTAAGGCGTGGAGCCTATTAGTTGGGCGTGGGGTCGGTTGGTTGGGCGTGGGGTTGGTTTGTTGGCGTGGGGTTGGTCCTAGGGCGTGGGGTTGGTTCGTTTAGGGTTTCTCCTTGGGCGTGGGGTTCTTCCTTGGGCATGGGTTTCAAGATGGGAGTGGGGTTTCTTCCTTGGGAGTAGGTTTCTTCCTTGGTCGTGGGGTCCCTCTTTAAGCGTGGGTTTTGAGCTTAGGCGTGGGGTTTCAGAATGGGTGTAGGGTTGATACATTAGGCGTCGGGTATCAAGATGGGCGTGAGGTTATTCCTTGGGTGTGGGGTTTGAGTTTAGGCGTGGGGTCCCTCTTAGGCGTGGGGTTCTTCCTTGGGCGTGGGGTCCTCTCTTTAGGCTTGGGGTTTGAGTAACGGCGTGGGGTTTCTTCCTAGGGCGTGGGGTATGAGATTAGGCGTGGGGTTAGAATTTGGGCGTGGGGTTTCATGTTGGAAGTGGGGTTTGAACTTGGGCGTGGGGTTTGACCTTGGGCGTGGAGTTTCTTCATTGGGCGTGGGGTTTCTTTTTAGGGCGTGGGGTTCTTCATTGGGCGTGGGGTTGATACAGTTGGCGTGGGGTTTGAGTTTTGGGCGTAGGGTTGATACAGTAGGCGTAGGGTTTCTCCTAGGGCGTGGGGTTTCATGATAGGCGTGGGATTCTTCCTTGGGCGTGGGTTTGAGCTTCGGCGTGGGGTTTCTTCCTATGGCGTGGGGTGAGTTTCGGCGTAGGGTTTGAGTTTTGGGCGTAGGGTTGATACATTAGGCGTGGGGTTTCTCCTAAGGCGTGGAGTTTCATGATGGGTGTGGGGTTTCTTCTAGGGCTTAGGGTTTCATCTTGGGCGTGGGGTTTGACCTTGGGCGTGGAGTTTCTTCATTAGGCGTGGGGTTTCTTTCTAGGGCGTGGAGTTTCTTCATAGGCGTGGGGTTTCTTTCTAGGGCGTGGGGTTCTTCATTGGGCGTGGGGTTGATACAGTAGGCGTGGGGTTTGAGTTTTGGGTCTAGGGTTGATACAGTAGGCGTGGGATTTAATGATGGGCGTGGGTTTCTTCCTAAGGCGTGGGGTTTCATGATGGGCGTGGGACGTGGGGTTTGAGCTTCGGCGTGGGGTTTCTCCTAGGCCGTGGGGTTTCTTCCTTGGGCGTAGGCAAGGGTCGTGTGGCGCATGTGTCGCCTAATTGAAAAGCCAGTGGTGCGAAACTACCGTGCGCTGGATTATGACTGAACGCCTCTAAGTCAAAATCCGGGCCAGAAGCGACGCATTCGCCCACCGCCCGATGTCGTCCTACAATTTTACAGTGTACACCCTCGGTGAATTTGTCAAAAAAGATGAGTTGTAAAAGTTCAATTCCAAAATATGTCAACAAAGGGGATCCGAAATTGAGTAAAGGTAATCATGTAAAGCTAATTACCCTTAAGGCATGAAACTATGAATTCAACAAGTCAGTGTTTCAAGTATAATGTGGTTAATGCGGAAAACACTTCTCTAGTACAATAATCCACAATAATCATTTCATTAAGCTAAACCATTTTGCATACCCATCTACATAATGTTACTCTACAATCTACACTACATTAGTAAATCAAACTAGGGCCAAGAACATCCCCGACTTCAGTAACAAACGAGAAAAACTCATTATAGAGCAGTCCCCTAAAAATGACAATTTTTATAGTGATACCACCAGTATAATTCTATGCAACATCTTCTGAACAAGAAATTACACTAAGAACAAATCAAGTGATTCAAGTCTGCATAAGGTTTAGGCTTGGAATGGCAGTTAGGCAGGAGAAGCAGTGGTGTTCGTCTCTGCAAAAGCAGACAATACTTATACAATATAGTTTATGTACAAGTAAGGATAAATGCCCTGACACTGATAGGAATGCACATAAACATATCCCATGCTACATTACAGACTGATCAAGCAGCCTACGACTGTACACGTGAACCACAAATTTTCCCTACAATCAATAGTCACACAGCACAACAATGCAAACCAGCCACATTCACCTTGCTATCCAGGAAGCAGAGCATCAGATAAATACTTGACAAAAGGTGTTTGGACGCCACTTGACATTTACCACAGTTGCCAGTAAGACACATGCTAATGTAAAAGCTGGAAAGAGATTTCCCCTCCCATCTGATTTGAAGACACCAGTACCTAAAACAGACAACATCAGCATATTGCATGGTGAACTCCATCCAATTCTCCGTGAAGGTTTGCACAGCTGATACTGGTTACTACTAACTCAGTTGCGGCTTGGCTACCCGCCGCTTCCATGTACTCTAAATCATAATAAGTAAATTAGAAAATAGAGGCAGGACACAAAATTTTGTAAAGTTTAAAATATGAGTAGTAGAACTACGTACAAGAGGCTTGTCATCAGCATCGTCTGTATCATCAGCATCTGAAGCGTCAGTTTTATTTGGCAAGGGATTACTCTCAGCCCCTTCTATTTGTTTCTTTTCATCAGAATCTTCTTGTGAGCTCCCACTTAGTTTCTCCATTTGTTCCTCCTCTTCATGTGATAGTGCCATTTCAGAAGTGTGAGAATCCTGCTGACTAGTCTCCCCAGCGTTTTTCTGTCCACTTGTTGGACAAAGATTTGTTTCTTCACCAGAGTCATTTGTGTCCTGAACAGCCACTCTGTCCTCTTCCATTCCTGCATCTTTTGAAATTTCTTCCAAATCACAAGCCTGGCTCTTAAGCACGTCATCCAATTCCTCCCCAGCATCACCTAGAGAAAAGGGGGTGGAAGGGGAAGGGGAGGTGAATGGAATTCGTGGTCAAAATCAAATAGACTAAGATATTACTAAACTCAGCCATGTTTTAAAACACAAAAGGAAGGGGTGGTACAGCCCATTAATCAGATTTAGGTATACAAAATTCAAACATGAATTTTGCACAGAAATAAAACTGGCAGGTTGTACCATGTCTCCAATGTAGAATTTAAAAGTTATAACCAAAAAATTTGAAGAGAGAAAGTTATAAATTAATTAAGCTGCAGTAAGATGTATCTTACACCAAGCATGTAGTTAAGATCAATTAAGAAGACTTGAGATGGAATAGTTGCAATAAATGTTATCACGAACCAGATTGAGACAGAGGTGACTTGTGATTTAAGAATAAACATGTAACAATTTTCATTGTGCTTCAGAAATCATGCTTATGATTGGTACCCTCAGAGCCTCAAGAGGGGATTTTCTTAAATAAATTGTGTAAGATCACTGTGTTTATTATAGTTTATTGTCCATCACTTTTGCTATAGATGAAGAAGATAAAACGGGCAAAGTCAAAGGTTAGTGCATTACCAGACCGTCCATCACTTCCTGATGAAAAAGTTGGCTCGGCATTTGAAATATCAGATCTGTTCTCTACATCCTCCGAGGCGCTAGCAATCTTTCCTTCTAGACCATCTCTCTGGTCATTTGTTGAAGTTTTCTTCTGAGATCTTTTTCCCTTAACACTAGGTCTGCAATTTGTAGGATGATTAAAAGGCTAGACAGCAAGTCCAGAGTATGTTGCAATAAGCAGGCTACGATTCTCACCTCTTGTCAGATGTCCTCGATCTTGATTTATCTGATTTCTTACTTTTGTTCTTAGGTGACCTATCACAAACAACACCTAGTTAATTATAACATAGACCCTTTTACACTTCCTCCGTCCTGATTCAATTAACTAGATTGATAGAAACCCAAAAATTTCACTTATTTTATAAGTCAATGTCAATGTTGTTTTTACAATCCATTTCCATTTCTCTCCATCAAATCAGCCTGTTTTCTCTCTCTACCCTAAAACACCCTCTTGCATTTTCTTCCTCTCGCCTTCACTTCCAATCCTTTTGTGAGCTTAAGTTTGGGAGGAAATAATAAAGAAGAACAACCGGGTCAAACCCATGACACAAAGCCTTCTAGACTCGGACAATAATCTGGATTGCAACATTAATAAATACTTACATCATCTTAGCAGGACTCTTTGTAATATTTGCCTTCTGCAAGTGAAAAAGATTAAGGAAAAGTTTTAACTCAAGGCAAGGAGAGAATTTATAGGACTGGACAATTACAGTAGGAAGGAGAGTGAGTGTCATCACAATGAAGCATACCTTCTTAGGCCTGTGGTTACCCTCAACAAGTTCCCAGCGTTCCTTATCTAGACGGAGCACTTCCACATCCCCGTCACTATATAACACCTTCACCATGACATAAATATACCAATACCCACAATGAGAGAAGCATTGTCAATAGATTGTACATAACATAAAATTCTATAAAACTCCGGATGAATGAAGAATTTCAAGGTGAAAAGATGAAGAAAAGTCAACAAAAGACATAACAGAGAACCCCCTCCCCCTCTCTCCCTGCCAACCCATACACACACAAAGATGAGAGAGAAAGACACAGCAACAGCTTACCACATGTTTCTTTTTTTCAGGATCATAAGATTTTACCACACCTTCATAAAACCTGTTCAAAAGAGAACATACTGACTTTCAGCCAATTATCCACAGGGGTACCTCAAAAGTCAAAACAAATCCATAATCTTGCCAACATTATGTCATCTATGCATCAAAATCTTGCCAACATCACATCATCTATGCATCAAAGTAACCTTAATTACTTCCTCTATTTTTTTAGTTGCATCACTTTTGTAATTGTGTACTCCTAGGCAATTTTTGTAGTAAAGAGAGAGAGAGAATAAAGAGGCCCATGTGATAGGAGAGACAGAGAAAATTTATCAACTAAAAAGAAAAGTGATGCATCTAAATTGAACCTTCCGTGTATAGAAAGTGGAACATCTAATGAAAACAGAGGTAGTATTACACTACCTCCGATTTTTTTTAGTTGACACCTTTCTATTATCACGCTTGCCAACGCATGTTTTTAACGCTCAATATCTCTAATTATCAACATTGTATAATTATAAAAAGTGGATATTAATAAATTATATATCGAGACAATTCAAACAAGATCCCATATAACTATATTTTATCGTATCTATAAATCACAAAAGCGAGTCAAAGTGTAGTGTGTAAATAGTGTAAAAGTCAAACGGTCTCAACTAAAAGAAACGGACGTAGTTATTCAAATCAATTTTTAAGTTTTCTATACCAACTAAATGGTCCACCTGTCCAAGGTGACCTTCTCAAAGAACAAAAGAAACTACAAGGAAACTTTGCAATGATAAAGGTTTCATCAAATTCAGTAAAATGACCAGATTAACATAATGCATTTTTGTATCTTAATTCCTAAGCCAGACCGTTAGTTGGGATTTCTCCATGTATAATGCCAATGAACTGCCACTGTTAGACACAGACTAATTTCAACAATCAAATGATAATATTTTGATGAGCCAAATCTGCCTTAATTGTAAGGAAAATAAATTCATTCCTTGTCCTCAGACAAGAGTCAACTATGGTTGTATACAGCTTTGACCTCATCAATAACTTGACACATGTTAATTGCTGACCAACAAGGCAGGGTCCATATGCAAAGCTTCCTTTTCCAGTATGCAGTGCGCTTGCAAGCAATTTTAGTACACAGAATTCTCTTAAGAGTTATAGTTCCTAAAGTTTTTACCATTATCTGTAATTTCAACTAGACACTTACCTTTTATCCATTGGCCACCAAACTTTTATTCTGCAATCAACCAAATCTGTGGTGGGACCATCACCTTCATTTGATGTGCACTGATGAAGATTTAAAAATAAAAATTAAAACAAGTTAGATTATGGAAATTTTCATGCTTAGGACATCAAATTGGTGGGAAGAAAAATGCTAAATCACTAGTGAAAGCCAAATTTTAGTCGTAAAAGATAGAGAATATCATGTTTCTACTCGAAAGGCAAAAGAATGGAATTTAAGAGCATGAACAGGAAATGCCCATAAAATAACCTCTTGGAGAGAAAGTAGTTCCATATTAAATTTTTAAAAGCAGAAATAAGCTTTTGAACCAAGTTCAACCCAAAAGAGAATGAGGAAGTCCCAATTTATCAAGTGGAAACATCGTAAATAAATCAACAATTTTGTCTAGTTAGCATGGCATTTTTGTACGAGTAAATAAATCAACAACTGTAGGCCCATAATTAACAAAAGGTTGTTGAATAATTTACATTTTTGCAATATGATAAACATAGCTTGAACCGAGCTCAATTTCTCTGACGAGCTACAAGCTCAAGCCAAGCCTAAAGACTAAAGAGGCATGATCTCGGCTCATCAACACCCCTAGGCAAAACGAATGACACCAAGGAATATATATCATAGAGATCAACAGGAAGATACATGGGGAGAAAGAAGGGTCATATAGGAAAAAGTAACCTTTGCTAAGCCAAACACACTTCTGCTCTTTCTTTTCTGGCCAGATCCAGCAGAAGACTTAATGACATTATCACTCATTTCATTCTCTACCACCTTAGGCCTCTGCACAGATAAATAACATGTATGAACACTGGCATTTACATAATAAAGGAATTTAGTGTATTTAAGTTAAATATGATAGCAGGTCACCTTCTGATCAGAAATATCAGATTCTTCAACTTTATGACCCTCTATGTCTTTACCCTGTTTGGTGCTCATGCTGCTGCGTTTCCTTTTAATGCTTCGTTTCCTTTTGACAGGTGATGCCATCAAATCTGACTCTCCCGGGTCTCCTTCTTGGATGGAGAAAGAGCCTTTTGAGCTAGCTTTTGCAGAAGGCTTAACAGCACTTCTAAAAGAAAAAAACTTGGAACGACTCCTTGATGATAACGATCTTTGGCGCTTGGGTGCAAGAGTGGTTTTAGTCTCGATTACCTTCCTTTTCTTACTCGGATTTTCATCATCACTTTCTGGTTTGCAAATCAAAAGATTGTCGTGGCCATTGCTTGCTTCTATCTTACTTGAGGCCGTCAGGTTATCCAAATTGATTTCCCTCACCACATTCAAAACATCATTTTTCATTTCAGTAGGTGAAGAGTGGCCTTTTACCATAGCCTTTGCCTTATTTTTCTGGGATTTGATTTTTTTAATCAGTTTCCCCAAAGGGATCTCGTTTCCTTCTGTTTCATCGTCTTCCAGAACCTCATCCTGTGGAATCTCTATATGGACCTAAAATAAGCAAATTAAGAGGACAAGTGATTAAATACAGAGGTAGAACATAGCATTTGGAACAAATATAGCTTCATAGATACATACAGTTCCATTGACTTCAAGTGTAAGTGATTCAAAGTGGGCCAGCACAGATTCATCAGCCAACCATGTGTATACATCAGCAGCCTATTTAGAAAGCAGTCAGTTTTGGTAATCAAGTAACAAGAATTGAGTACAGAGTTAGCATCCAAACCACTAAAACATTGAAGTCAAACTTCAGTAACATATGAATTTGAAAAAATGTACATAAGGACATAATGACAGCAAACTGGGAAGTTAAAATCTTTGCCTAGCAAAAAAAAGTATCCCAAGTTCCTGTTTAAGCTAAACATCTGATGAAAGCCTTGTCATGATGAATAAAAGTAGCAACAGTCCATAATTTTCAAAATTATTACCTTGGCATTAGCTTCATCTTTGGTATCACTTAGTTTATACAGCATTGACGGTAAAGAAAACAATTCATCACCACCTTGAAATTCCCCTGAATTTTTAGATAAGCGTTTGATGACCAACAACCCAATTTCAGAAATTGCATGTGAATTCTGCAATTCAAAAAGTAAATGAAAAGCCTCAGGTTTCATTACATTTAGGGTTAAATCAATGATCTGTTCATGTCAAACAGACTAACAACATATATTGACAATAAAAATGATAATTGTTGTTATTGCTAATTTATGCAGAAAAATATTATCGCCTTCCTTCATTTCCTTTTACTTTTCCCCATTTGATTTCAGATACATGAGTAACAAGACAACAGGCAGGTGGTCAGGAAACATACACTACATCTCTCATCACAATTAAGTTCTCCTTGCTGTTTACAATGTCCAAAGGTTTGTCCCACATTTAGGAAAAATGCCAACTATTTTTTTGGACATTTTAAGAGCTCGTGTTCATAAAAATTTAAGAATTAACTACATATTTGCACATGATTTTCACTGGGGCTTGGAAAGAGTAACAGAAAAGCAATAAATCTAAGGGGCATTTTCCTTTCTACCTTTGACTTCAAGTGATCAACCACGTCCACTGATTTCTTGATACATTGCAAAATAGAAATGACAGCAGGAAAAACATCCTTTCCTTTATCAGCGCTATTAGCTTCAGGAACAATCTCTTCATCACCATGTAAAACCATTGACAGAAACAAATAGAGAACCCTAGTAAAAGAAACAAAATAATTGGGCTTAGCATACATGTTAAAATAAAGGGACAATTTAATGACCTGCAGAAAGGAGAATCAAAAGGCTCTACGTGTATCAAAAGCCACAAAAAGTATTTGACAAATAAATAAACACCAAGTATAATCCTCATTAATTGTAGACAGAGGATTTCAAGTACAGTAAATTGGAGCACAGTATTCTTGGAAGAAGTTGGCAGTAAACTTTTATGAAGAAATGCAATGATCGCCTCATAGCATACAACTTAAAAATCAAATTTACAGTGGGCACATTCAAGAGAAACCAAGTCAACAAATACAGACTAGGCTGGAAGCACAATTTATGAAGAATTTTAAGAAAACGCAGATAGCAATTACAACTCATGAGCCACTGATGAATGCACTTAATCTTCTCTTAACTACTGCTAGTTACAAGTGAGGTGAACGAAGGACCTTGCTTTTCAAGCCCTAGAAGAGGTAGAACAAGCCAAACCCAAATAGCCAAAAGCCTGAGAAGAAAAGCCCCACAAAAGATAGGAAAAAAGCTCTACAAAGATTCAAAGTACTATATCAGGATAACTTAATGCAATTAGCCCAAAAGTTACAAAGAATGAACCTGGAATAAGGCCTTAAACTGAAAAGGCTTTCTGTATAATCATATTGTACATTTGAGCTACTTTCTCAATATTTGTAATAATAAAAAAATATTATAGGTTTACCGATATATAGGTTCCAATGCTTTGAGATCCATGGATTTGTCAAAACTAGGGCACGTCGGATGATGGGCAAGCGCGTGGACCAGGTAAGGAAGTATATATTCTGGGTAAAGCCCTAGAGAGTTTGTATCAGATTGCATAGAAAGTTGTCGGGCTTTGACCTGACGACACATCTGTATAACTTCACCAAGATTACGTTTGTCCTGCAAGTCAGGAAGCACCAAATTAAAGCTAAGTTGTGATTATGATATCAGACAAGCTAAGTAGCAATGACAATACGTACATTTAAAATAAAAAAAATAAAAAATAAAAAATAAAAACACACACAATTACAAGTTAGGCCATGTTTCATCAACTGAATTTTACTGAATTTAAAATTTTCATATAGAAACTAATTTTTAGTGATTATTAAAACTGACTTTTGATGATTAAAACTGACTTTAATCAGCAATGCTGTGTTAGTTTTATTAAGTTACCTGTTTTCACTATTTAAAAAAAATGTTTGTTGCTGGATAACATTTTAAAAGGTAAAGATAACAAGGCCTTAGTGACTAATACCTCTTCCATTTCAGAATTCTTGGACGCGAAAATATCCAATAGAAAAGCACAAGCATATTTTGGATCCAAGATACGATCCTTTATGTACTGATGAACTTTGCTGAGAAACAGTTTCCGAGCTTGACGGAAATATATCTGTGTAATAATAACGCAAAAGATGACAACAGAATTGATTAGCTAAAGCCAATGGCCAGCCTACTTATAAAATCTTATATATTGATCAGAAATTTATTTTATTTTTTTATATATAAAGATCTACATTTATCAAAAGCGCCAACCTCAACTGTCCTTAAGGCTAGATGAAAGACGTCGGCTGGTATGTTATTTTCCCAAGATCTTGAAAGACGAAGAATGGCTTTAGCAGAAGCAAGCTTCAAGTGAGCCCTATCCACAGAACTGCAATAAAGCACCAATAAATATATAGTTCCAAAGGTATTAAGTTTGCAACACAATGTTTGTATAAACAACAATACAGACAATCTAAAATTTCAAAGTTCCACCATACCTTGATTCTAACTCTTCAGCAAAATCTCCAAAAGACAGCATATTCCTGAGAATCTCTATGAGTCTATCAATTCCACCTCTAAGATGAGCATCTTTGACGGGTAGGTAGCTCTTAACCAATGTTTTAATACCAAATATCTGCCCAGAAAGATGAAAATTTAACAAATAAATGAAAAAAAAAATATATCCACATAAAAAGAAAAAAAATCGGTCAGGAACACATGGAACTCGCACATTAAAGAGACAAGACTAAAGATTTTCTACTGTAACCAACCTTTAGTAGACAAAGTTCACTCTGATCACGCCAACGTGCTTTTGGTTTGTTCTGTCCTTTCTGGAAGCATGCAGAAGCATTTATGAATAAATAAAATATACTGTACTCCCAGCAGACCAAGAACAAGGCTATAAAAGTCCAAAAGATGACAATGAACTTACATTACTGCATTGCAAAATTTTGCTCTTGATGAATTCTACAATTTCACTTTCTCTAGTTTCAAAAACTGCCATAGCAGTCTGTGCTATACAACCCAGTGACTGTAGTACACTAGGCAAATGTGGTTTCTCATCTAACATATCAACCAGCCTCTGCACAACGAATGAGAGAGATTAGCTATCCAGCACTGTGATCCCAATGTCAAGTGCAAAGAGAGACAAATACATTAGTCATGATATAAGGTAAACAACAAATTAATACCTTGTAAAGAACAGAGAGTGACCGGAGTCCATCGTCCTTTGTTATCACAGCTAGAGCATGTACAGCATACTTGGCCTGCCTTCGTGTCCCTTCTAAACATAGCTTTTCAAGTATGAGATCCACAGAGCTGCAGATAAGCAGCAAACTTTTACAAAAAGATTCACCAACACATCAGGTAATCACAAAACAAGGCGAGAATCAAACCTAGATGAGGAAGTTAGCTGTTCCCGTATGGTTCCACCAGCCCTCGCTAAGACATGCAGAATGCCTTCTTTAACTATTTCATTTTCATCTTTAAGGAGATTCAATAAATCCCCTTCACTGCCAATGAACAACAACGAGCTATAGCTTGCCAGGATCTGGAAAAAAGCAGAACAAGGTAAATATAGCACACCCAATACAGCTTTTTAGAGAAGAAGGAACCTCAAGCATGACAAAGATGGACAAAAGAAGCAGACACACCAACAAATATATATATATATATATATATGATAGGCAATAATTATGATGTGCAACTAAAGGGTATTATTTGTGAGACATAAAATATTCCTTTGTTGCACATAATAATTAACGGAGGTAGTGTTTATAATAAAAATAATTATTTTTTGTAGTTTACTTCCTCCACATACAACAAGTGAAACATAGCAGATAGCACTGTAGCTCAAACAGTTACGAATCCCGTGTCATGAGGAAAGAGATTGGAGAACGAAAATAAAGCACAGTTTCTAATGGCACTAGCACAGACAATGGTGAGTTTAAAGCCAAAAAAATATACCTTACCATTACATAGAGCATTCGAAAAATCCAATGTTGAGGGATTTTATGTGTTCCTTAGTCCACACAAAAATTACTATCATATACAACAAGCAGATACTTGGAGAACCAAGGTAACATATGGACATTCAGTTATCAAGATTAATTATAAGCAAATATTACCCTCTTCAAGCCCACACCCTCAAGCAGCCACCAAATCTTAATAGGATTTTATTTGTATAGCAATATATCATTACAGCCATAAGGGTACAAGGTCTAACATCACAACCCTCCAGTCTCATATAAGGGCAAGAAAGAATCAAACTAGCTATAAACATTAATTACCCTCCTCACTGGCCTCTGAGTATGGAAAGGTTCTGCATCACAAAGACAATGGTTATAATTCTTTCAGTACATCAGTTCTATTTAGCCTCAGACTCAGAATGTAAACATGTCATGACGCATCTTTCTCACTGCTTGAGTATCTACAAGAGATAAGACAATCATAGTTTCCTTCTTGAGTCATTTCTATTTATTTATACGCATAGAAATAATCTGTTCAACACCACATTTTAAGACGCATGTGCTCCCTGGTTTGCACAGAGGTTTAAGTGATAGGTTGTAGTTGGCTTATCTGTTATATAATAATAGAATAGTAGATTTTTTCAAAAAAAAAAAAAATAGAATAGTAGATGTGCTAGAAGATAGTGGACATAAATTATGGCTATTAAATAGGGATAGAGGGAAAATCAAACAAAGCACTACCTGACAAACCAGTCACATCGTAAGGAACAAAATGCAAATCAGAAAATTTCAAACTTCATCCACAGTTGCACACAGTAGAGAAACCTATAAAGGCCCAGAATAAGGAGAACTTACCACCAGCATGTTGACACATGACAAACAATTCTCTGTGCTCCCCGAAGATTTATGAATTGCAAGTTCCAACAGGAATTCTTTGACATGCTCCTTGCTAAAAAGCAAATATGAGCACTTTACTGAAAGCACATTCAAGAAATCAAACAGTCGATGTTTTTCACCAAGAATCTTGATCAGATCATCCTGCAGGATAATAGCGCTTAAAAATGAATAAGCTCATTATCAAATTAATAACCAGAATGCATTTAATGGAACTTCCCCTTATGGCAGAATAAAAAGAGTTTGATATATGCAACTTTTACCCCTATGAGAAAGTGACAGCAAAGAGGCTATATCCAACTTGATTGTTATACACTTCCTCAGCTCTTTAATTGCAACGCGGGGAGATGCATGGTTTTTACGGAGAAATAAAGATAGAGAAACATAAAAACCAGGACCCATGTAATAAGGAGAGAGATGGAGAGAATTATTAACCAAATAAAACTCCCTAAAATGGAATACATTGTGACTAAAAAAGAACTACTGTAAGTATGCACTTTGCAAAAGTGAGACCACTAGAAAGCTAAAGTACTTGGCTGGAAAAATTATTTCCTTTACCACAGGCACAGTATAAAAAAAATTCCACGCTTTGAAAAATCCAAACCTTTGTGGCTTTGCACGAATATAAACAATGTTGTCACCTCAAAGATTAAAAGCTTTTATTTTGGGAGGCAAAATGGATTCACAGAGAACAAAAGGCAGATGAAATCTATGCAAAAAAAACTGGAGGCTTTGCAGCAAAGATGATATCAAAACACTAAACTAAATTTTTCCGAATCTTCCCCCAATGGAGAAAAAGCTACACAGGCTCAGAGTCACACAGTTTCAATCGCAACACAAATCCCGCTATGTGAATTACTGTACATCAACACATACTGACATACAGCTGAAGAAGATCTAAACCATAGTGTGCAACAGCTTGCAGAAAATAGAATTCACTTAGTAAAACATAACAATAAAGTACATGATATTAGAATACAACTTATAGATACACTCATACACCAACATAACTTCAGTTTCCCAAAAAAATTATACTTCCTCCGTTCTTTTATTATTGCACCATAAGGGTTTGACACAAATTTTTTAGTAGTGGAAAAAAGGATGAGAGAGAAAGGTAGAAATACCAAGTTGCCCATGTGATTGTATACACAAAATACAAAGTAAGGGTTGAAAAGCAAGGGTATATTAGGTATTTATAGTGTGAACACAAAAATTTCTTTTCCTAAAATGGATATGGTGCAATAAATGTGAAACTTCCTTAAAAGGCAAGTGGTGCAATATTAAAAAAACGGAGGAAGTACAAAAATTCTGAAAGCCAACAAACTTAAGCACAAAACATTACAGATCAAGCAGATCAACAAAGAACAAAATAAAGGGCAGTTAATTGAGAGGAAACCTAAAGCACAATGAAGGAAAACATTAAAAGGTGACAGACTCAAGCTTACTAAACAAGTAAGATTGACCAGCGCAGTCCCAACTATAGTTGGAGACGGCCTTCTTTAAAACATAAGAGAGAAAGTGGAGTCCAGCATTAATTTGTTGGTTTTAAAAGAACATAAAATTGAAAGTATTTTATGATGCTTCCCAGTATGAATAGCATATAAATCACCATATGCTCTCATGGAAACTATGATATAAGTGGTACAGCCATTGCATAGAGGATAGAGCTACTCTGCTTATAAATATCATATAAGTTACTTATACGAATCCTGCCATAATCCCAAGCATGTCTAAGTAAAGAGAGATCAAGTAGAAAGACTAAAGACAGCAGGATCAACCACAAAGACTAAATACGACAAAAACCTCATGATCATAAATACAGAATATACAAGCAATCAAAGGCACTGTTAACACACACAAACAATTAAGCAAAGCAGAAAGCATGCCAGATAGGCTGAACTTCAGCATCCAGCGACAAGGCCTACAACCTGATTCTTAAAGTGCTTACTCATCACATTACCAGCTAATGTTGAATGATGTCTAAGGAATCCCAATGGTCAGAGATCATGATTCATGCATTATGATTAAATAGATTCCAGAGAAAGAAAAAGGTTTTAATCTCATAGATTAAATTTCGAAAAACATTCTCACGGCTCACCTGACTGGTACGCGCTTCATGGAAGCTAGTGTTTGGATCAAGAAAGCTAGATAATATTTTCCAAACGTTAGTGTCTTTAAGCTGATCAAGAGTCAAAAATCCTTCCTCGGCCTTCGAAGGATCCACAAAAAACCTCGACATTACCCGGAACAAAAGGATAACCCTTTTTTGATAATCAGTCACATCAGCATCCTGCATTTAAGCAAAGACTAAGAAACAGATTACCCTAACAAAATTTTGAGCCATAAGATGAGTATAAACTTCAACATTTGCTTATAATTACAAACCTTGTATGTCTGCTTAAGAGACAGATACTTCTGCATTTCTTGTTGTAACCTACATTAAAAAGTAATGAGTCAAAATTAAACACAACCCAAACGCTTTGTACCGAAAAACCTATAGAGCACACAAACCTAGATGGTAAGCAACATGCAATAAAATGCCTACCTTTGCTTCTGTTCCAATATCTTTTCTAAAGCCTTGACCTCAACTTTGTCTAGTCCTGCAAATATCTGTATCCAATTTCCAACTATATCTTTGACAGAAAACTCAGCTGGAAATAGTGGTCCACATAGAATAGACTCAATTGCATCTGATCTGCAAGCAGATTAAACCAGCTGAGCACATAATAAAATTATACTACGAAGATGATTAAAGGACAAAGATTGCAAGAATTTTTAAGCATGCTGTAGGATTTATTATAGGGAAATTTTTCTCCTTTATCAGCACTACGAAGCCTGGCGATATACAAATAAAGTGAAAGGCTTTCTATTGCCACACAGGTGACTTCAAAGATATAAAGCAGCGGCAGTAGATGTTTTTTTGGTGGTTTGACAGGCTGGTGCTGGGGTCGAGTTAGCCGGAAAGGCGGAAACAAGGAGAGTGAGGGACGGGTTAGCCGGAATCGGGAAGGGATGGTGGCCGAAATTGGGTAAGGGCCGGTAGCTGGGGCTGCCGGAATCTGGGTTTGGGGTATTTTAATTTTTAATTTTTTGTTTTTAATTTTTTGACCAATTATAGGCTAACACGTGTTTGGTAACTTGTAATAGCAAGTTAGATGACCGGCTAGGACTATTTAAAGCGAAAGAGGTATAAAGGTTGGATTATTTAAAAATAATCAAAAGGTGGGATTATTTTGGGCGGATGAGGCAAAGGTCGGATTACTCCGGGCAATTTTTCCTATAATTTAAAGATATTGTACCAGTTAGTGAAAAGGTAAAAGATAGTCCAAGGTAATATTTAAGCTAAGATACAGGAAGTAGAGTTCCATAAAAATCCTTGAATTTCCAAAGATTAACTTCATTCTATTGTTTATGAAACTATACAATACAATAATGATGTATTTAAACAAACAGGTTAATTTTAACATTAGGGCTTGAAGCCTGTATACAAGTTAACCAAATAATCCTAGAAGCTAAGAATTGTAATCCAAAACCCATGTATAATGCACAAGCTGTACAAAGAGCATGGCACCCCAAGGCCAAGTGAGGGTAAACATTGCCATTTACATTATAGTCACTCATGCAAAAAGAATATCTATAGAATCACATGTTTTGAAAGTAATGTATGAATTTCAATAATAAGTTTTTTCCCCACTTACAGTATTAGAGATCACGAGTAGAGTCATATACGATTTGTGACTTCAATTTTTTAAATGGCATGAATTATGCTACAATTTAATCAGGCATCGAAAGTGTGTGCTTTGACTGTGGCTTAATAAAATTGACGTGCCTAGACCAATAAATGGAACCACTTCTTGCGCTTCAGCATGAAGGTGGTCTATTTTGTATAGGCTGTTAAATAGGAAATTATCCAAGCCAAAAAATCATGGAAGGAAAGATGGAATATAAGTTTGATAATCGATATCCACGATTTTGGGTCATTTTCAAGTGAGGTGATATTCTGTCTGAAGGAGTTAATGATGCAAGAAATGTGATTTATGGATTCCAAATAATGCAGTCAGAAGTGTTGGTCCTATTAGACAATACTAAAAAAGCTCAAGGCTCAAGTTTTGGTTAACAATTGGGTCTGTAGCTTGTACAAGGAGTAGGAAAGAAAGGAAAGGAGCCAATAGGTTTTAGGCATCAAACAATTAAGTGGGTGTCATTTGCAATTTCTGTAGACTTGAACGAGGCATCCTTAACTTGTTTAATTCATTTGTTTCTATCTTTGATTTTTATGACTTCATGTCCTCTACATTTCTGATTTAACTTTTCATACATTGTTTAAAACTAAAGTTATGTGCTGCTCCTTCGCAAATGCACCACCCACAAACCCAACCACTCTCCCCGTAGCAAACACACCCCGCATATTCTGGACATGGCTGCAACAACACATCAAATGAACCCACAAACACAATTAGTCGCCGCCCACCATAGTTGCACCAACAATCGCCGGCAGACATCACAAATCAGCCGCTTCAAACGCCTACTAATCAGCCCTAAATTCACAAAATCATCAGACCAGCCACTCCTAGGGGAGAGTGATGGTTTTGGTGGGCTAAAAGTGAGTAAAGGAGGTGGTTTCGGTCGTGGGTCTGTCGGAGAAGATGGATGTGGTTTTTTTTTTCCAATAATTTTTTTTTTATTAATTTTTCTTTTTTAAAAAAAAAAAATTAACCAACAACGTGGTAACACGTGTGCAAACAATTCCAAATCACAAACGGTAACCTGTTTAACCGGTTTTAAGTCACTCGGGGCCATTGGGAGCGGATTAGGTATAAAGGTCGGATTATTTAAAAATAATCAAAAGGTGGGATTTATTATGGGCGGATGAGGCAAAGGTCGGATTATTCCGGACAATTTTTCCTAAATTATAATCCCTCATGCATAGCTTTATGTTTTTTATCGTGAGTGAGTAATACCAGCCTTGCATTGAATAGGTTACCCCTATCTTATTCACCAACTAATAGTATTTGTATGATTTTGCTTACATGGATCAGTGTAGAATCATCACTTCACTAGGATAACTCCCCCCGTCCCTATACGATCGCACCTTAAGCATTTTTTTAATTTGTTAACTTTTGATTGAGTGGAGTTGATAAGGGAACACAGCCTATTTTAATTGTTAGTTTAATTTATAATTCAGTTGAAAATATGCAACAAATTGTGATCATCTTTGCTAACTATAACTAAGAGTGAACTAGTCATTGATCCCATTCTTGCTTGAAAATCGGACATGTATTTTCCATTATTGTTCTTTGCACTGTGCACTTGCTGTATAAAACTTGCTAACACTGTTTAAGATTGTAAGATCTATTATCTGCAGAAATCAAAGCTAAAATGACATCCCAATTATGAGAGGAAAAGTATTGATAAATTAACAATAGCTCCATAGATTAGTAATTGATGTTCCTAGCAACTGCAACATAATGCTAATTAAAGTATTAAACACAGCACTGTAGATTTAAATGTTGCTTACCGGAAATCTTTGTCATAGAAACACCTCAAAATCTTTCCAGGTATCCAGTCATATTCATTAGCACATCCTTCTTTGCACCTTAAGCAGTAATGCCTGTATATCTCAGCAAGTCGATCAAGGGTATATTTTTTCACAAGTAACTGCAAAACCAAAAGCTGAAATATTTAGTAAACAATGCATAATCATCAACGAGTAAACGCAGAGATGAGAAATATTACAGATTTGTCACGAAGGCGTTCGGCGACTAGTTTGACAGTTTCAACTGGAATGGAATTAAGATTAAAACAGGCAACATCGCACACCACAGCAACAACTTGCTTCCGCACATTTTCATCATAGTCCAAGAGCCGATCACACAAGGCAGCTGCATAATTTTAAAGTATAAATGAACGGAAAGTACCTTAATTGTAAGCATTTCATAAAATCATAGGGGCAGATGTTACCAAATATTTGAGGAGCCTCAGGTCTTAAGGGATTTGAAAGGAGACATCTTTTTACATAGTCAAGGGCAGACATCCGAACCTCGACTTCTCTATCTGTTAACCTCTTCAAGAACTCCACAAATACGGATTGAAAAGCCTCAGAGATAGCAGAATCTGGAAGAGCAAAAAGCTCACCCACCAGACCAACTGCTCTAAGACGTGCTTTAGACTGGTCATTCTGTATGTAGAGGATAAATATACTTAGACAATCATTTCACAGGGTAACAGCCTCACTGGCAACATTGAACAAAATACTGGAGCTTATAGTGTTGGTTTAAAAGGGGTTGCTACATTCAGAAAAGGTAACAAAAACATAAGACACTAACATAAACACAAAGGCAGTAACATCCAAAGTACATCAGACTCAATTGCTTGAGAAAGTGCAATGAATTACACAAAACATCAGTAAAAAAAACAAAAAAAAATCGCATTTACCAGTAGCTCTCCAGTCAGGTAAGGAACAACTCCCAGCAGAATTTGAGGTGAACAGCGGTATAAATTGTAAATAACTTCATGGTAATCAATTTCGCTATTCAAGGAATTTTCCCCCGTCATTGAAGATATGAGAAATTGCTTCACATAAGGTTCAAGTTTAGTAGCAAAATGTTCAATCACGTTCATGGCAAGTTTCCTCCCAGCATCTGTAAAATCCTGAACCACCAAAACATACCACCCACAGTAATTTGTTATAAAATACTACATAAGGAAAAGTGTGTTTTCTGCCTGCAGATTATAAATATAGAGAAAACATTCCCACCTTTTTATTTTGTCCCAGTGTAGAGAGCAAAATTAGCAGCAGATCTTCATGGATATCCTCACTTTCCTCTAGAAGAACATACAAAATTGTTTTCATCGATGACAGAACATTTTCTGGGTGCTCATCCCTGCACACAGAACCATATCAAATTACAGACACAATCTTTCCTTCCAAATCATTCTTGATGCTCAATAAGGTTTTTATGACAACATTTTAGTTTTGAGATAAATATAAAAAATAAATAAAACAAAGACCAGTAGAAGTTTACACCGCAAGTCAAATATGTCTAATGATAATATCTTTTCTGATTAATCACCAAACTAAACATACCTTGCAACACAAAGAAATGTCCTGAAAAGATCATTTACAAGATCATCGCATTCAAGGTCTAACATCACAACACATGATCTATATCTGGCAAGGGTCTCCAAAATGATAACCCTCCTTCCAAATGATGGTCCACTTGTCTCACTAAGACCGCTAAAAGTGCCAACTATTAAACCAAAAACATCCTACAGAATCAAAAGGAGCAGATAGATAGAGTTAGATCTAGCCAGGAAAAATAAACATTGAACTTTAATATATCATACCTTCAGAATTTCATCACTATAAGGTGCTTCAGGTGCAGTAATACGAGTGATTTCACAAAGACAAGAGGCAACTAGGAGTTTAACATCCTTATCTTGGTGTTTTAGCAGCTCTGGTCTCACAATGGCCTTCAGGAAGGGTTGCATTGACTCCAATATCGGAGCTGGCGGAGATTGCTCCAAATCAGAGAGGATCGTAATGGCTTGCTGAGAAGAAAAAAACATATTGAATTAACAGGCATCAACAAAAACTTAGCCCACAGGAAATGAAAAAGCATATAAGAACCAACAAACACAAGAAACAAACAACCATTACACATCTGAAGACATACAGTAATGCTATCAAGACAACATGTCAACAATATAAAGAGCTAAGTTTGATCCTATGTATAATCAGAGATTAGAAAGCAATTTCCGTTTACCAACAATAAAACAAGAGAAGATAGTAGAATTCTATCAAACTAAGAACACATAACACAAAAGGCAATTTGAGTCCAAATAAATTGCGGATAGATTTAATAAGTCGCCATCATCACAGCCTAAACAAATAGACAAACACCTCTGCTGTTTTATAAAGTTGGTAACACTTTCAAATGATAGTTAAAATAAGCAAACATGAATTTAATGCTTTGGCTATTGCTCCTACTGTCTGATTTTGCTTGCAAAAAGAGTGAAAAAGTAGACAGGAATAAGCGGATGAATGGGTATGGGACCCAAATTTAAAGAAAAAATAGACGGGAAAAATAGAGAGAAAACTCTTCCCGTAAAGGGCAAGGGACATTTTTGAAGTATCCAGTGAGGAACGAGTAATTTGGAACAAAGGGAGGATATTAAGCATATGATATATATATTTGGTTTATGTTTTGAGGCATTCTTAAGTGTATTTTGGCACAGCTCAAAACACAATATATCTCTTCAAACAGTTCTAACTTCTAAGTGACACGATTATCAGAAAAATCACAAGCATTCCGCAATTTAATGTCACATATCAGACCCTTCTATGTCAAACTCATAATTGACTACAAGATTGAAAGGCCTCAGCCTTCTATATTAAGGGATAGAAACTGGCAAGGGAAAATTACTCCAGCCAATCAAAATTAAAGTTGACGTGAAGTGCTTTTCGTGTAATATACGAAGTTCAATTCTACACATCTAAGGATGCTACATGAATCAAGTGGGCTCCTGTAAAGAAAACTAAGGGGCCGTTTGGATGGGGTATTCATCAAAGGGAAAGGGAATCAACTGCCCTTATTCCCTTTGATGTTGTTTATTAGGTTTTTTTTCCTATTCCCTTTACCCTCCCGGTTCCCCCAAAGTCTTCCAAATTGATTCCCCACCCCCCTAGGTTTATCCATTCCCTTTCCTTAGCCACCACTACACCACCATACCCACACCAGCCACCACCCTCCTTCCTTACCCCCACCATCCTCCTTCCTTACCCCCACCATCCTCCTTCCTTACCCCCACCACCCAGCCGCCTTGCCACCCCTCCCTTCCACCCAACAGTTTCCCCCACCTCCACAAACCCCTAGAATCCTCTGTTTTTCTTAGTTGACTCACCTTGTATATCTAAACTATTCACATACTTCCTATGACCATCTTTTGTGACCTTTAAGTAAGGAAAAGTATAGTCATGGGGTATCTTATTAAATTCGTCTCGATCAACTTCTTATAATTCTTACTTAAGAATCAACAATATTAATGGTCTAAGTTCTTACATTGCAAAGTGTAAAAGTCACACTAGGACTAGAAACAAAAGAAGTAGTGGTGTACAATGCAGATTTACAAAGTTCACCTTTAAAATGCAAGAAACAGAATTTTAGTTCTTTCTGTGCAAAGTTTATTTAAGCTGGAAAATGCTAATGTCTCAATTATTAATGGGTACAGCAGCATACATTTAGAAGGGCGAGATGCATATGTGGATGTTATTATTGTTGTTTTTAAATATGATATGGATGTAACAGTACAGTTTAAATAAAAAAAAAACAATATAAACAAGCATCAATAGCTCTTCTACTATAAGCAATTTCATAATTTCATTTTTCCTAAAGTATATAGATATTAACTTTTCCAGACCAATGTTCAAAACCCAACTTGTACAAATGTATTCTGCTCATGGCAAAATATGGACTATGGGAAAATGTCTTATCAATTACGTTTTGCAAAAAACCTCACAATCCACCAAGTTGACAGAGGTATTCCAAGTAGCCTTAGTATTATTAAAATATTAACTCGGGACTAACTTGATTGATTCAAGTTCACCCTAAGGGCGTGTTTGGTATGAAAATTTGTAATGTAGGAAACGTAAAGAAATAAGTGTTTCTGTTTCTATCAGTTTAGTATGAGGTACAAGTAACAAATACCGTTTACAAAGGGTAACAAAATCCCCCAAATTATTACCCTTATCCAACTAGTGGAAACAAAATGTGTTTCCCTCCTCAATTATAAACTCCTCAATTTGTTTCCATTTCATAAAGATACCAAACATATATCAATGGTAACGTGCATCATTACCCTTTCCCTTACTTATATAAATCCTTTCCATTCTGTTTACGGAATTTATACAAAACGCCCCCTAAATGGGAATTCACCGGCTGCTAGATCTAGTAGTATGCCCCTTACAGCCTTGCCAAAGCGCTATCTGATGAATTGCCCAGACTTCCAAAACAATATCAAATTGTTTCCAAAGTTTAAAAGCTAATAAGCACTAATATGGTAAGTGTTTACAGCTAAAGGCTAGAACTTTCCTGCTGTGACTACAGGACTACAGCATCACTTACATAATTCTAAGATTTCTTTCCTAAAACTTCACAAAAAATAGGCGCTTCGCTTTTCGTTCCCTACAAAATCCTATGGTTAAGAGTTTGAATACAACATTAATGAATGTAGTACAGAAATTGGCGTTAGTTTCGCTAGATTCCTTAATTTAGTAAAGCTGAATTCATGCATGCTCTCGGAATTGCAACACGGAAAATGAAATCGGCAAATTCATAAATTAAAATAAAAAAAAAAACCCTCGAATCGATAAAAGAAAGACTGGAAACCTAAGATGAACTAGTAATGCAGGGTAAATATAACATTGAGCACAAAAACCCAGAAAACCCCAAAATTAAGAAAGCAAAATAGAAGAAAGGGAGCTGAAATCGAGGGAAGATAGAAACCTTGAAAAGCTTGAGCAGAGAATCTTTGGAAGAAGGAGGAGCTTCCAACTTGGATCCCAAGTCTTTGAGCTGCTGTTGCAGCAATTTATCACCCATTGAATCTCTCTCTCGAATTCTGGTTCTGGTTCTGGTTCCGGTTCCTCTTCCTCTTCCTCTTCTTCCTCTTCCTCAAACCTCAAGGGTTTGGTTTCGATTTCGAACAAATCTCTTTCTTTCTCTTTCTCTCTCCTATTTTGATTTTTTTAAATTGTGTGTGTAAAACGCAGGTTAAGGTTACAACTTACAAATTCAACAAACTCACTGCGCTTTGCTCTTGAGTCTTGACTTTGGTTTGTAATGCCGTCTTCTCTCTTTTTTCACCTTTTATCTCTCTCTTCCTTACTTCTTACCCACTTGCTTCCTCTTCTTTCCTTTTTTCCAACTTTGCCCCTTTCATCTCTTTTTTCCAACTTTGCCCCTTTTATCTCTCTTTTTTTCCTTTTTCCAACTTTACCCCTTTTATTTTACTTCACATTATTTAACAAATTAATATATAAGTTAAAACTAGGTTAATTCCCGTTTCATGCACGGTAATTTTCAATAACAATTATTAAATTATCATTATTATAATTGGTTTTTATAAACATAAAAAACTAATAATATAATTGACAAATTTTGATCAAATTACTGAATTACAAAAGATATGTTAAATATAAAATGATGTAAAAATAATCAAAATTATGTTAAGAATTTTTTGTTATAACTATATAAAAATTTATGTTAGGATATGTCGAATTTTTTTATTTTTAGTAATATATTGTATAATATTAGGGAATTATTTTTGTATAAATTTTATTTCTTAATATAATTTAAAAAAAAAACACTAAGGACACACCAGGAGATGACATGTGTCATTACTAGTTTGTCTTTTAGTATATATAGTTATTGATTGATGATTATTGATTGATTGGTGGGATTGAATTTTACATGTTCACTTCACCTTACAAAAGAATACTCCCTCATCCAGTCGTCCTATAATATAGTTCTTGTTTTCTTATTTTGGATAACAAAAATATTGTTCCTGTTTCTATCTTTGGACAACATATAAAGACTATTATACCCCCACTTTTAAAACTTTATTCATTGTACTTCTTATTTACCTTGAATTTTGCACATGTCTTGTACGAGTACTTTTTTTTTTTACTTTCTCTCTTTAACTTTTGTCTACGATGGCACTTTTCACTTCTATTAATGTACTTTATCCGCTTTCTCCTCCTATATCTTAAACTAGGTTAGAACCCGTGCGATACACGGTTTATATAAAACCTATTTTTAATTTGTACATTTTAATAATAAATCACTATTATACATTAATATAAATAAGAATTACGTACATTTTGTAATTTAAAATCTTTTATTTTCATCAAAACTATGATATAGTATTTGTTCGACGTCGTCTAATTCATAGTTCATATAGGAGATCGTTTATTAGTGTGTTATTAACAATTGTTTCAATTTCCTTCTATAAATTGATAGGTTTTAGTTGTAAGATAAAAGCTTTTGATA
>CM068278.1:25887528-25939947 GCA_034703905.1 Chenopodium berlandieri | reverse complement strand
TGTTCAATCTCACCCCCTCTTTTGGGTTTCCTTTATTCCTTTCCTTTTTCTATTTCTGATTTGATTTTGTAATTTACCCATTGTCTCCTAATTTCTGTTGATGGGCATTGAAATTAAAATTGAATGTGATTTTTGTTGATTTTATTCTATTACTAAAATAAAGATAAAAATTGCATTATGAATCAGTCCATGCAACTCAACCTCATATAATTTTTATAGAATAAGATTAATTATGTTGTTTGATTGTGGGTTTTGTGCTTCTTAATTTGGATAGGAGGTGGACTACAGAACATCATAATTATGGGAGCTACTACTGTCATTTTCAGAAGAATGGGTGTTGAACCCAGATTCAATTGCATTTGTATACCATCACTTTGATGTTCCAACCCTTTCTTCTTTCCTAACTCCTATGGCTTCCAATAATTCTGCTAAAGCATCTTCTGATCGCCAACATCGACTAGGGCTCGGCTTTTCCTTCCCAGGTTTCCGCCTCCACCAAATCTAAACCCGAATTCACTGACCACTTTGCGAATTCCCTACAAATTGCCTCCAAGCATCCTGATAAATCTAAATCCACCAACCAAAATGCATCCTCAATTTGTTGTCCGGTGTTGAGCCCTCTTCGGCTGGCATAGATCCTGTTGAGAATGAAGCTAGGATTTGGAGGATTTATCCACTGATCATGAGAAGAAAACATCAGAATATGGAAGTATCAAAGACAGTTCAGTGTCTGCTAAATTTAGTGATGGAACAAGCAGCCTTGCTAAGACAAGTGGAAGTGCCAAAACAAGTGGCCGGCTTGATTTTGTAGAAAGTGGCAAGAGTAGTTTGTGTAGAGGAAGCACTAGCACCGATGTTAGTGATGAGAGCAGTTGCAGCAGCTTTAGTAGCAGCATTAGCAAGCCTCACAAGGGAATGATGTCAGATGGGAAGCTATTCAAATAGTCCGTGCGAGAGATGGAATGTTGGGGTGAGCCACTTTAGACTGCTCAAAAGGTTGGATGCGGGATATTGGTAGTGTTTACCTTGCTGAGCTGAGTGGAACTAAGTGTTACTTTGCCATGAAGGTAATGGACAAAGCATCTTTGGCTAGTCGCAAGAAGTTACTACGAGCTCAGACAGAGAGAGAGATTCTTCAATCACTGGACCACCCTTTCCTTCCTACTCTGTATACCCACTTTGAGACCGATAAATTTTCATGCTTGGTGATGGAATTCTGCCGGGTGGAGATTTGCATACTCTTAGGCAGAGGCAGCCAGGGAAATATTTTACTGAACAAGCAGTAAAGTAAGATTACCTACAGCTCAAGTACTAATTAAACTTTATACATTGTGTCACTTTTCTTGTTTATTGTTCTGTCCATTTTTTTTTTCCCATTGAGCATTTGGATTTTGTTTGTGGTATATCTTTGCTAGGACAGGTTATTTTTTCTACTGACATGCTATTGTTCGGTATGTTCACTCAATATGTCTGAATTGAATCACATTTCAAGATCTTAAATTTACTCATTCCACAATCTGATACTGGCAAGCTAACTTAGAGTGCTGCCCAATTTTTCCCTGTGCTGCAATGGTAGAGGACTGAGACTCCATGGTACAATTCTGTGTTTAACCACAATTTGCGGGTAGTTGACCAATCACATCTCTGAAAGTTCAAAAAATATCATTCATAATTTTGTTAATGAGGGTTCCTTATATGGTTTGTTTACTGGTGCTAAGCCTTGCACAACAACTCCTTTAGATATCTCAGGCACTGAGTTTGTTCACCTGTGGCTTGTACTCTTGTAGGAACTCCTGTCACTATAAGATCCAAGCAATACCAGCGTTGTATTCTGTGCTTCAACTTTTGATTAGGAAAGATTAACCGTCACCATTTTGTTACATGGACATGGACTTTTTTTTTTTTTTCATTGTGTGATGCAACCACGCTGACTTCTGTTTTGCAATCAACACTTGTAGATTTTATGTAGCAGAAGTCCTCCTGTCGCTGGAGTATCTTCACATGCTTGGGATTGTGTATCGTGATCTCAAGCCTGAGAACGTCCTTGTGAGAGATGATGGACACATAATGCTCTCAGACTTTGATCTTTCCCTCGTTGTGCTGTGAGTCCAACACTAGTGAAGTCATCATTGAATGAGATGGAGCCGTTGCGAAAAGATCAAGGTTACTGTGTTCAGCCAGCTTGTATTGAGCCTTCCTGCATCCAGCCTTCATGTGTTGCGCCGACAACATGCTTCTCGCCACGTTTTTTTACAAGTAGGTCCAAGAAAGATAAGAAGGCAAAGAATGAAATTGGAAACCAAGTGAATCCACTCCCTGAGCTTATGGCAGAGCCAACCAGTGCCAGATCAATGTCTTTTGTTGGTACCCATGAGTATTTGGCACCCGAAATCATCAAAGGGGAAGGTCATGGAAGTGCAGTAGACTGGTGGACATTCGGGATCTTTCTTTATGAGCTTTTATTCGGTAGAACTCCTTTCAAGGGTTCGGGCAACCGTGCTACTCTGTTCAATGTTGTGGGGCAACCTCTAAGATTTCCTGAATCCCCAGCTGTAAGTTTTGCAGGAAGGGATCTAATAAAGGGGTTGCTTGTGAAAGAACCACAGCATAGGTTGGCATACAAAGAGGGGCAACAGAGATTAAGCAACACCCTTTTTTGAAGGTGTCAACTGGGCACTAATACGGTGTGCTACACCCCCTGAGATACCGAAGCCTGTTGTTATTGAAAAGGCAGCAGCTCCTCCTCCCTCTCATGAAAAAGCTGATCTTGCTATGAGGGCACCTGATCAAAAGGGTTCTGACAATTACCTTGAATTTGATTTCTTCTGAGGTTTCAATGTTTGTTCCAATTTTCTTCTTTTTCTCTTTTTTTTCCGTATATGTTTCGCACTCTGCTGGATTAGGAGAATTGTTGCCAAAAAGATTTGATCTTTATAATTATCTAGTGAGCACAAATTGGGAGAAATGCGGTGGAGTTGGAGTGCCCTGTACTGAGGAGGCAGAAGCAGATATGGTTGCAATATGCTGATCTAGGCCTGCAAGGGCCATAACTGTTTGTTGCCTGTAATGTGTTTATGTTTAAACTAATGTATTGGGTGCGGTATGAACTCTCCAAATACTCGAAAGAGAGGTAAAAATATATGTATCTTAAGATGTGCTCCATTTGTTTCAGAGCTTTTTAATTTCAAAAGTATTAACCCTGTTGCTGTTCACATTCATTTGAAGTCAGATACATGAGTTATTGCGGAGTAAATTAGCCATTGCTAATACTCCGTTACTCCTGACACCATGAACTCATGAAGAGAGTGACCCATTTGTTTTTAAGGGTCATTATCTAAAATTTGTTGGATGAAATTCTTCTCTATGTACAATTTTAATTATGTAAACTCTAGGTCATACTCTTTGAAAGGTGTCTTCTTTTTTTAAAAGATTAATTCATATAAATGATCTTTATTAAGAAGAATGAATAAAAATGGCAGTGTATTTAAAAAGCTAGAATTATCTTTTACAAACAGCATAATTGCACATGCTGAAGAATCAAATTTCTGCTGGCTGTACTGCACCAACTCACCAAGGCAAGGGTGACTACAAGTGCATGATAAGGACTAAAGTAACATAATTCTGTATTGTTAAAGGGCTGGGAGTCATAATTAGGGTCTAAAGTCAGTAGATCAAAGTAGGATTTGGAGTATTAATTAAAGACATTTAAATAAGTACATATTACTTGATATTATTATTGCATATTTGTCGGACTGAATGTCTCCTAAATGGAATTATTGTATGGAACAGATATACAATAGCACTCCTCAGCAGAGTACAGATACAACAACTTAAAAGTGAAGTGAACTACTCAAGTAGTCAAGTGTGAGGTTGCATACATTCTTTACAAGTCACAGCTCTCAAGGAGGAACGGCGGCCATATTTGCGAAAAATAATGACAAAATGCGGTGAGCGTGGATCGGACACGCGACCTTCAGATCTTCAGTCTGACGCTCTCCCAACTGAGCTATCCCCGCTTCTTGTATTTTTCCTCTTACATAAAATTGATACTTGGACGATGAAAAACATTAACCTTTAAAGCAACAAGAGAAGGAACCGTGGGGTGGAGGAGGCTGCTGTTGCTGCTCGTCGAATTGATTACGGCCTTCGCTAGAGGCAGCTGTTGGTGAAGAAGTAGAATTTGAATGCAGATGATATTCAAAAGTTCGATAATGCTCAGACATATTCAGTTTTTTGCCCTGACATACAATTGTGAGCTCGCACCCCTCATCTGCATTTTGCCTTATCTGATCTGCTACTGTCGCACTTCCTTTTCCTGCTTTCAGTTTCTGTTACATCACACCATGCATCATTCTTTACAATTTTGTGAACAGATTATACGCCCTTGACATTTATTTATTTAACCAAAATATAGGGAGCATTATATATTTGTCAGCTTAACTAGTTTTAATCTTGTTTTCAGGAATCAGGACCTGTACAGTGGGTTACTACTAGCTTAATTATATATAGCTGGCGTCTGTAATACCTCAAGTTGGACTTGGACATTCCTACAACCAACTGGCGAATGTTGAGAACAGAAATCAACTCCACGATAGCATTTGCCACAAAATCACTCTCGATCAGTATAGTCTCTACCTGTACCTGTAAATGTTCACCATTGTTTACATTAGTAATTAAGCATTTCTTGCTAGATACAAGCATTACATACTACTAATTAGCCCAGTACATAAGCTGGCTTAATTAAGAGCACTTAACCAAATCCAAGTTTATGGATTAGCATTCATTGATTACCCGATGTGAAGTGCAGATATCAACGTACTTGTTAAGTAATTCCCGCCTCTTTCTGGTATCCTGCACCATGTAACTCTCCACAAGGTCTGGACTCACTTGAGTCTTTGGTACCACCCCTCCTCCAACTGCAATCATTCTTTCATTATCAGCAAAATGCATTTATTATCATGTACTAACTCCTAATTCCTAAAGGATAAATATAATTTACTGTATGCCACCAATTAGTTAATTACAGTCTTACAGATCAGATTCCAGATTCCCTTAAAGCAAATTATTATAACCAAGGGAGCTAAATTATCCAATAATATAGTATACATACCAAGTAATTATTAGGAAAAATAAAATAAAAATTGGACGACATGGCAAGGCAGTTAGATGAAGAATTATTAGGAAACAAGTGTATTATAGTTAATGAGATGAGGTGCTTACAAGGGCTTGGAATGAATTTGAGGTCAGAGAAGACGTGAATGAGATAAACAAGAGTAGTCCCAGGATGAACAGAATGCTTGAGGGTCCATAGAAGCGCACCATTGCTCGATTCACTCTTGCCCACCGCAACATACACCACATCATCAGATGATCTTCCACTATTATTGTGGATATCAATAGAGAACAAACTTGTGGTGTTAGTTATTATGCCACCTTCACTGATAGTAGTCAACTGCTGCCCTCCTGATCTCCCAATAAAGCTAGTCTTATTTTTTTTATGTGACGATGCAATAAGATTCTCCTCATCTTCCTCCATAATCTCAATGATCTCGCTCACACCACCAAAATCATAATTGCTCTTGTGTATGGAATCAAAAGGAGTGTAATGATGATGGTCAACTGTGGCTGTTGCAGTGGCATTGGCATCGCTGTCATCAGGCCTGCTAGGGGATGTGATTTCCATAGACGAGCTTGAGGTTGAAGGTGCTGACACTAGTCTGATGAGATTGATATCTTTAATTTGTTTTTAGATTCTGGCCTGACTCTAGTTTCTACCGACAAGATGTAATGATAATATACTGTATTATCTATCTATCCAAGTAAACAAGACTTATGAGGAGCAGGTATAGGAGAAGGCTAAGAAGGCGATTAGTTGCTGATAATAAAATCTTATCCTATGATATGCCTCTCTAATGTAGGGAAGGGCAGGGAATTGAAATTAAAATTTCCTGTGATTATATTACATGAGTATCAAAGTTTTGATATAGTCTGAATGTCTGATCAAGGAAGTTAGATGGTGCTGACTCTGTTGGTGCTGACTTTGTTGCTCTGTGGCCTGAAATATTTGATCAAGAGAGTACAATCAACTCTTTAAAAGTTGTTGAATAATCTCAATCCCTTCCTTTAATTAGCGACATAAAGGTCTAAACAAAATCTATTAACGTGGGCCTAGCTAGTATGATTTTTATTTTTATTCTTAATTCTACCTTTACTTTCATTATCAGCTGCTTGTCTAGTTGTGCCTATTACCGCACTAGACAATATATACTGTTCTTTCCCATTCACTCGGTAACAACCAATTATTCAAACCTGAATGCGCCATGGTACTTGTTTACAACGGTCGCATAAGGTACCTGTAGTTGCATAATCTGTAGTCAAGTGTCATAGTTGGGTTTTTTTTTTCTAGTGAGAAAAATCCCTGAAGAAAAAGTCTCAAGGCCAGAAAACTAAGTGTCAATGTTCAAAAAAGGAATATGCGAATACGTGAGAGAATCACGGAGAACTATTTCCAAAGAACTCGTCATGACAGCTACATGAACTCCTAATTTAATATATTGTTTTTTTTTAACACTTTAATTATTGTGTTACTACTCTGTATAATTAATGTGTAGTATTATTTTATTACAAAGGTTTATTGTTTGTCCCTAACCTTTCCTTGCCTGCCTTCCAGCCTTCCTCACTGATCTTAACTTAGAAATAGTAGGATATATATACATACATACAAAAAAAAAAAAAAGTCATACTACATACTTTGTGATTGAGTATATAAACTAATTTCTTGTAAAAAAAAAAAGAGTATATAAACTAATTTTGGGGTTCAGCCATCACCTTAAATTTTTGGTTGAGTTGGTCCTTTAACATGGTATTAGAGTTATTTCAATTCCAAAATTCTCTCATATAGGGAGGTGTGACTGCGTGATAGAGTATATAAAAATAATTATGGGCTTCAACCATCAATTCAAGTTTTTGGTTGAGTTAGACCTTCAATACTTTGTTTCATGTGAAATAACAAGCTCGTACTCCCTGGCTCCCTGCGTTCTTTGCTGAAGTGTTATATACGATATTACGATGTATCTATAACATAAATTTGAACGGTTGTCTTAGCAATATTTATCTTTTTTTCATGTGATTCTAACAAGCTATCCATTTGGACTATTAAATTCGTCATTGCTTCACAATTTATATTATGATTGTATAGGGAAAATATATACGGACTTACGGAGTACATGTGAATTGATTTTCATACCTTTTATTTTAATTAAAGTGATGATACACAATACTGGATGTAATCAGTTACCCGCATCTTATCCTTCAAAGTTAGCTTAGAATTATAGCACCTTTGTGGTTATGTTTAAATTATCTTGCTGCCTAATTTTACTAATATCATGCATATTTTGTACTTGGACTATAGTACTGTGTTGTGTTATTGTTAAAAAAGGATGAAATCCTCACAAAATCCTGAAAGAGCTGTAACCTTAGATCACAAATTTCTTTAACGTCTCTATACTTTATAGCTACATCATCTAGCAGTATTTACTCCAGCATTGTGATGTAAATAAACAGAAAATTTTCTATTCACCTAACAAACATAGGGAGTTTAGTTAGTTTAGAGAAGTTTGAATAATATGGTGGGGGGGGGGGGGGGGGGGGGAGAGGGTTTAGTTTGTATAAAGAGGGTAACCATGGGGGTGATTTAGTTAGTATGAGGGGGTTTGAATAACATAGGAGGGAGAGTTTGAATAACATTAGGGGTGTTTAGTTAGAATAAGAGGGGTTTGAATAACATGGGTGGATTTAGTTAGTATAGGGGGTTTGAATTACATAGAGGGAGTTTAGTTATTATAAGAAGGGATTAGTTAGTATAAGAGGGGTTTGAATAACATAGAGAGGGTTTAGTTATTATAAGAGCGGTTTAATTAGTTAATATAAGAGAGTTTGAATAACATGAGTTAGTTAGTATAGGAGAGTTTTGAATAACATCGGGGGTTTTGTTAGTATAGAGGGATTTGAATACATGAGAGGGTTAAATTAGTATAAGGGGATTGAATAGTTATTATAAGGGGGGTTAGTTAGTATACGAAGGGTTTGAATAACATGGGGGGGGGGGGGGGAAGGGGGTTAGTTAGTATAGGAGGGTTTTGAAACATTGGGGGGTTTGAATAACATGAGGGGGTTTAGTTAGTATAGGGGGTTTGAATAACATAGAGAAGGTAGTTATTATAAGGGGGGTTTAGTTACTATAAGAGGGGTTTGAATAACATGAGAGGTTAGTTATTTTAAGGGGGTTTGAATAACATATGGGGGGTTTAGTTAGTATAAGGGGGTTGCGAGTAACATGGAAGGGTGGGGGGTGGGGGTTTAATATATAGGGGGGGTGTTTAAATAAGTAGGGGGTTTGGTTAGTATAGGAGGGTGCAGGTTTAAAAAACATAGAGGGAAATTTAGTTAGTATAGGGGGGTTTGAATAACATAGGGGGATTTAGTTAATACTAGTTGTCCTATCGCGCGCATTGCGCGCGATAGTCCAGCGTTTATTTTGTTGCTGTAATTATTAGCTTAATTAGATATAATTAAGTGTGATCTTTATTTTTATTCATTTATACTAAGTATTATTTAATAAATATATTTTCTAGTATTTCCTTTTATTAACATGATTGGTGTGATTAACAGAGTGTGCAACAATTGTTTGTAGGCTTTTGATTAATCTGCTTAAAGCTTGTTGTAATTATTGCTAAGTTTACGAACTAATACTGCTTAGTTAGCATGCTGTTGTCATTTTTAATATTGTTTTACTCCGTATTATTTAATAATAGTGAAGTTCAGTGTAAATTCAATTTTATCTCGATTATTAGAAATTGAATTTACACTGAACTTATTAAAATGTACACTGAACTTATTGTCCCCTTATTGTCCTTAATACGGAATAATACGGAACTTATTGTCCCCTTATTAAAATTTACACTGAATAATACGGAAAATAATTAAAATGTTGTATTATTAGAAAAGAATGGACCAAAGTTTATATTATTTTTAGCAATTTTTCAGTATACAAATTGAATCGTGCAGTGTTTATCACAATCTAATAGGGTTATTATAATTGACATTTGCTTAATTATCATACTGAAAAAAGTAGCATGCAAACTGCTTTGAAAAAAAATGTATCTTAGACACATCACAAGTCATAGTAATCGCACAGGGCATTATAAAATTAGAAACCTAATCAAGCATTCTTAAAAGGAGTAAAGGTTACTAATCATACCTAGTTTACAAATTAATTACAAAAACTATTACATATGTCAGAATAAATGGCTGCAAATTTTGCCTCTTGAACCATCAATATATAGCCAGTTGTAGCTACATCAACTTTGCTCGTGTCTACTTCTATGCATTCTTGTTCAAGCTCAAGTAACATTTTATCATAATTATTTTTGGCTTGCCCATTTTATCCCATATCATCTAGATAAAATAGTAGGCATAGAGAACAGAGTTAATCACCGATGATAACAAGATAAAAATAACATCCTAACCTTGAAGAGCTGAAGTGCAATTAGCTTGTATCATACCTGAAGTTCGTACAAAAGAGACCCACAAGTAGTTTTTGCTTCGAAAAGAGGATTATTCTGAACGTAATATTAAGAGATTTTTTTTAACCACCACATGTATCAACCTCCACAAAAGTAAAGGAACTCCAATTTAGTATTTGGACCAAAACTAAAGTCTAATATAATGAACTTAGGTGCATATCTACAAGATCCACAATACTATGATTCAGATTTTCAGACACTAAATAGTGCAACCAAACCCAACATACCTACACAAATTCCATAAGAGAAACTGCTTCAAAGAGCTCTAAATTTGCTTCAATAAGCTTAAATTACTAAGGCCTTACTACTAAGAAGAGTCCTGATTTGCCCAATAATGCAATAAGCCTGCACCATGACACCACAACCAATAAAGTAAAACAAATGTACAATAATATAAACTTGAATCTATAAGAGGAATGTAATTTCGTTGAAATACTCAAGCCAAACCTATCATCACATATATATAATATATATATATATATATATATATATATATATATATATATATATATATATATATATATATATATATCAAGCAACATATATATATACTTGTATTAACCAATAAAAATTACAAAAAAAATAAATAAATAAAATAAAATAAAATACTAATTTCAGGCTAGGAAAAACACAAATCTCACAATATTTCTAATCACACTTAATTTAAAAGAAAGAAATATCATTGTTCTAACCTTGAAAATGAAAAACATGTTAGTGCACAATTGCACATACACTGACAATTGAATATGCAGATTAGTTTAGAGTCTTATTGATAGAAATAAAAATGTCGTGTGACTATTAGAAAGTTAGAAATCCTTTTAGAACTCTCACTTTCTCTCAGAAATAGCCAGAGTTCTTTGTAAAACTCCCATAGTTTCCCCAACCTTCCTAACACCCGTCTTAGAAACGAAACTACTCTACATTGTACCACTACCACCGCCTTTCCTTTCTCTCATGCCTACTCAGACATTTTCTGCAACAACCTAGCAGCAGCAACCTTAACCTCAATCTAAGCTTTCCTCTCCTCGTCTTGGTAGCCTCATTAATCTCATTCGGCCTCCTTGGCTCCTTGCTTTCAAATTACCCATCAAAAATTACTTCAAATCTAAAGGCTCATTACACTCTCTCGTATTTGTCCCTCTTTCTTGTCTCATATTCTCTTTCTTATCCCCTCCCCAACCTTATTGATTCCTCTTCCCCCCTCCCTATAACTCTATTTTTACGGTTTGAATGATTTTCCCCAACCTTATTGTCCCCTCTTTCTCCCTCCCTAAAACTGTATTTCACGGTTTGAATGATTTTTCCCAATCTTATTGTCCCCTTTCTCTCCCTCCCTATAACTCTATTTTTACGATTTGAACGATTTTCCAAAACCCACCATTGACCTTCTTTAGTCACTCTTTTGAAGGGTTTTATATTCCTTACCCCAAGCACACTCTTGATATGGTCTCTTAAAAGTGATCTTTTTATCTCTTTCCCTCTCCTTTTATAAGCTTGCAAAGTTTATAACATATGAAAGTTCATGCTTGATTCAAGTCATTTGGATAATGCAGATAGCACTTTTGAAATGGCTTTGCAAAACATAGCAGATATCACTTCATGTTTACCTCTAAAAGCATATGAAAGTTCATGCTAGATTCAACAGTCATGTGGACAATGCATGAATCCCAACAAAATTGATCAACACTATCGAATGGTGCAAAAACTAATTTGCAAATATTAACATAACATACTACAGTCATTGCCCCAATACTATCAATATACCAAACAAAATCGCTAATTGATAACTGCATTAATCTTATTTAAAATCATTGATCAGTGACATTGCAGATGCATAGCAAAAAGTCATCATAGTTCAAGTGTGAATCACATCACATACTTGATATAGTACTATAATAGATAAGCAATCAGGTTATAAAAAAGCTTCTAAAATGTCAACAACACTGAAGAGTGAAGTCAAACAAAGAAAATTATTGACGTTATGTTGTCAAAAGAAAATTACTCCTTACAAAATTCGAGTAGTTTTAAAGCACTGGCCTCATTTGAAGTTACCTTAAAAGTCGCATGCACGGAGACATTAAAAAAGAGCCAAAAGGCAACAGGCCATTTGCCATACAGTTAACACAGTAAAGCCATTAATATTATAGAACATATGAACCCTATGATAAAGATGTTGCTACTTAGAAATAAGACCATTTCAGAGGTCCCGGCTTACAAATAGTGTATAATCAGCCGGCAGCAAGAAGCAGAGAAGCTCATAAAAGTAGTTTGAAACATTTCCATTAAAGTATACTTGTAGACAGATTCAAACCACGTTGATAAACTAAGTGTTACTACTTCCAACTTTATCCATTACACAATTTGAATTAAGCCAATACCATCATGTATATGAGCAAGAAAGTCTTGGTATTTAATATCATATACATGACACCATAGACCATATATTGACATCCATTCCCTTTGAGAAAGAGGAAGAATTTTAAACACCAACATAATATTCTCTTGCAATTTTCATAGCTCCTAAAATTATATGCTTTGACCAAATTGGTTGGATAAATATATACGAAGTATGTGTGAATTTAAAAAATATCTTGGATGGATGGACGACATAGATCAGGCATATCAACTGACCTGAACTAAACAAATTTACAGTTGGAGAAAGATCAGCGTCAAGATAGGGCTCAAACAACAGCACACATTAATTATTAATACCATACCTTAACTCAACACAAGAAGTATATCAAAATTGGAAGTGTTTCTACGCTTAAGACAGACAAGTTTCAAGGTAGATTTTACACGGGTTGAGCAAAATGATACTACAGTAGTATGCAACATCTATATCACAGTTGAGCTTAACAATATCAACCAGCTCAAAAACTAAAGATCACAATGCTTTAAAAGAAAAATTATTAGAATTGCAATGATCAAATTCAGACACTCAAATTTCCACACAATTTATACGAAATTATGCAAATAACATGAGTAAAGGGGAAATAGAAAAGCTAATTAAATCGTTGACAACAAGAAGATATTTCTCAAGAGAATTCCAAAAAACAGGAACAGGGACATCTACTTCCTATCAAAATATCACCATCCACCTCATCCTTGAAAAATTTGTCTCTAATTAGACTCAACCTTTATTTTTAGGAGTTTTGCAATTTCACCAAGCACTTGGTGCCCAGGTATCTTAGCCGCCCTAGCAAAGGTAAGAATCAATAAAAAAAAAAATCAGTAGGAACTACACATTATAGCAACATGATTGGCAATTTGGTAACAAGTAACAACAGATTTGCAAGTTGATCATGGTAAGATATTTAATTTCCAATTGCACTTTACTTTAATATTAGCCAATCTCACTAAGCTCACTCATTTGTACACATGTCAATCAATCAATCAAAGCTTTAATCCAAAAAGTCGTTTACCTCAAACACAAGCCAATTTGGTCCAATATCTTATTTTAATTAGCATTTATACCTCATTACAAATTTGTGCTGATTCAATGGCAATGGTCCTTATCATGTTAGATTTTTAGCATTTTGTCAGTTGCAATTACCTACGTTTATTACACCCTTTTTTATTGTTATTTTTTCGTATCTTTTTTAATTTAAAAGATCATGAAGTAAGTTTAGGAGCACACTAAAGTTTATAAAATAAATATCATTTTTTGAGTAGCAAAGCAAAGGATTACCTCGAATGTTAACCCAAACTTCTAGACTCGTGTGTGTCAAGGACGTACCCAGCTACTCTTGTACACGGATAAAACTATAGCACTCGATATTTAAATTAGAGGAACACATTGATTGGGCTTGATTACTGCAAACAAAATCTCCCTTCCTGCACAATGTATCAAAAATTAACCATAAATAACCAGCTAATTAAAAATTAGTATTTGCTAAAAAAAGAGTTCAATGATGTGATAAGGTAACTATACTTCTCAAGATAAAAAAAATTGGCTAGTTATCAGGCATTGAGTCTGCAGAGAATAGTTTGCATATTCGACCTCGTAAGTTCAATATCGAGAGATTTTCCAAATGGCTAGTACAACGGCCAGAGGAGGTGCGTAAAGCATAGCTAACTGTTGAGGAAGGGAAGATCAGAGTTGCTACAGCTCAGTTGTATCAGGGCTAGCTGATAGATTCAAGCAACTTTGCTTAAAGGATTTACATGTTATTTGCATATACCTATCCAAAATCCTACAAATACAACAATCAAATTGATTCAAACTTCAACATTTCACTTATTCATTGACATATATATTTCCCGTTTTGTAAAACAGTACCCCCAACCTCAGCTAAACAAGAGATAATAAAACTAATAGCAAATTTTCACCCAAATTTAAACACTGGTCACTAATTGTCAATACTATTGACTATATAAGCAAGAGATCTGAACTAACTCAAGCATCACTAACTCTCTCCTATTACAAATATAAATTAGTCATAACACACTAAGCTCATATCTGCCTTAGTTATTTGATTAAATTACGTGCTCTTGGAATTATAATATTTCCTCCTTGTCCCTCCTTTACTCACTCGCCTTTCATGGTTATGAGAAAATCAAAAGGATCCTATTAGAGTTATGTCTCTCTTCCTTGTTTACATTCAAAATGGTCTCTTAAAGGTACTTCCCAATTCTTCCTCGGCTCCTCCTAACTCAAGCATCACTAACTCTCTCCTATTACAACTATAAATTAGTCATAACACACTAAGCTCATATATGCCTTAGTTATTTGATTAAATTACGTGCTCTTGGAATTATAATATTTCCTCCTTGTCCCTCCTTTACTCACTCGCCTTTCATGGTTATGAGAAAATCAAAAGGATCCTATTAGAGTTATGTCTCTCTTCCTTGTTTACATTCAAAATGGTCTCTTAAAGGTACTTCCCAATTCTCCCTCGGCTCCTCCTAACTCAAGCATCACTAACTCTCTCCTATTACAACTATAAATTAGTCATAACACATTAAACTCATACATGTCTTAGTTATTTGTTTAAATTACGTGCTCCAGGAATTTTAATATTTCCTCCTTGCCTCTCCTTTACTCACTCACCTTTCATAGTTATGAGAAAATCAAAAGGATCCTAAAAGAGTTATGTCTCTCTTCCTCGTTTACTTTTAAAATGTTCTCTCAAGGTACTTCTCAATTCTCCCTCAACTCCTCCTATTCTTTTCCTTACCCCATATTCTCTCCCTCTCACTTTCCCATATTAATGGTGGCAAATATCGTATCAAAAACTCCGTTTTCATTCACCAGCTCTCATCAATTCTCATCAACTCTCTTCATTCACCAATTACCAACTTTCATCTACAATTCATTCATCAATTCTCATATAACATTAATTCTTTAAAATTCTTTTCTTTCTTGCTTTTAATACAAAATTCCGCATTCACAAGATCTAGAAACACCTAGCCATATTCGAAGTTGCCTTCGCCCTAGACGTGAAAGGTTTTAATTTCTGAGGGTTTGGTCCCAAATCTCTCTCTCGATTATTTAATTTAATTGTTTTGATTATTATTTTCCTTGAAGTTACTAACGTGTGTATTTTGTTATTAGAAAGAGGTGCGAGGCATCCAAGTAAGTACTTTAATGGTTTAATTGATATTATGATGTAGAAATCATGCTTAGATTGTTATTTGATTCCTAGTATCATGTCTAGGGTAACTTTAATATTACGGATATTTCACCAAATGCCACTGACAAATTTAAAAATTCATCAAATGCCATCGCATTTTTTAGAATTCACCAAATGCCACTCAGTTTTTTAAAAATTCACCGAGTGCCATTAATGACCAACGGCCGTTAACTATGTTAGTCATTAGGGGTTATCATGACATATGTCATGATATTATTGGTCCATTTATCTTTATTAATAAAAATTAAAAAAAAGCTGAAAATATAAAAAAAAAAAAAAATCAGAAAATTATAAAAAAACAAAAAAACCCCAAAATTATTTCAAAAACCCCGACCAGCCAAAACCCCCATCAGCCACAACCACCCTCCCCGCCGCCGTTCCCGCCGTCCCAGCTACTGGATTCTGTTGTCCCACAGCACTGACGCCGCCCAAGAAGCTCTCCCGCAGCGCCAACCACCTAGAAGATCCCTCGCAGCGCCGACGTCGTTCCTCCCCCTCCCCCTCCCACGAAACTCCCTCCCCACCGCCACGAAACCCAGTCCTCAACCCTCAAAATCCTTTCTCTGTCCCGATCCCAGCCCCCTTCCCTTCCCCAATCCCTTTTCCGGCTACCTCCCCTTCCCCACGCTCCGATTTTGACCCTTATCCCCTTCTAACTTGGCGATTTTGGCCCTCCTCCTCTTCACAACCGAGTTGGAGAACGGCGCGGCAAATCTGGCTGCTCTGGGCCTCGTCTGGCTGGTGGTAGGGGTGGCGAGGTGGTTGAGGTCACGGTGGGGCTAGGGTCTGGGGTTAATTTTAGGTTTTACAGGGTCGGGGAAGTTTGTGTGGGTGGTTTTTGGGGTCGACGGTGGGTCAGGTGGGGCGCAAAAGGGCCGGTCGGTCGATTTTCGGTGGTTAAGGTGGTGGCCGGCCGTTTTCCGGCGATATAAGGGGAGGGGCTAGGGTTTGGCGGTGGTAGGGGTGGCTGGGAAAATTTTGGGGTTTTTTTATTTTATTTTAATTTTCTGTTTTTTTTTTATAATTATTTTCAGCTTTTTTTATAAATTTTTATTAATAAAGATAAATGGACCAATAATATCATGACATGAGTCATGATAACCCCTAATGACTAACGGAGTTAACGGCCGTTGGTCATTAATGGCACTCGGTGAATTTTTAAAAAACTGAGTGGCATTTGGTGAATTCTGAAAAGTGCGATGGCATTTGATGAATTTTTAAATTTGTCAGTGGCATTTAATGAAATATCCGTTAATATTAAGTATGATTAAAAGTACGATGCTTCCTATATTCTTCCTAATATTTATGATTGTTAGTATCATGTTAGGGTTAAAGATTTGATTTTTATTGTTTAGTGACATGCTAGGGTTTGTTATTAATCTTGTTAGTATCATGCCTAGGATCTTGCTATACTTTAACATGATTATGATTATGATTGATATTATTATTATTATTAATGATGTTGATTATTTATTATGTTGCTTGATATTATTTTATTTGTTATTGCTTGATCACCTTTATTGCATGTTAAAGGGAATTGGTACTTGTAATCACGCTTAATAAGATAATTAATAATCTTGTTAGGTTAATTATGATTATAAATTCAAGTGATCGCCAATAATAGTTTATTTGTGCATTATATTCAACCAACATAGATAAACAGGTTTAGGGTTAATCCTATTGATTGCATGTTAATTAAAAAGCGCACATGAATACGAGCAGAATAAAGTAGAGGCCTATTATTAGGGCAGATTCAATCTCTTTTAGGTTGGATTTGTACCTTCATCCCCGAACCCTTATTTGGTTCTAGACCTTATGGAGTTGACGATCTCTTGGATCGTTAAGGGGGTGTAACCTTCATCCTCGTGAACGGTTTACAAGTTCCTTAAAAACTTGTTGGCGACTCTTTTGCTCTATTTTCTTTCCCTTTTGGACGCCACCGTACTTTAGTGTATGATCACAGTGGGGTTCAAGCTAGTGGGATTTTAAAGACTTGAAACTATTCCCTACAGACGCATTAGGGGTTGTAGGATAATAGTAGGGGTTATGGTATAGTAGGGGTTTAGAAGATAATAGGGTTTTGGTATAGTAGAGGTTGAGATGTTAGTAGGCATTTTGGTATAGTACAGGTTAAGATAGAAGGGGTTAAGATGATAGTATGGGTAAGATGATTCAACCTAGTTGGCGTAGGTTGAGATGTTAGTTGTGGATGGTGACTTTATGGATGGAGTGGATTATAGGGTGCTTGATAATGTTGAATTATGGGAAATGAAGGAGTATGAAAACAAAAAGTCTTGGGTTAAGTTGTTTTGTATTTCCCATCGGAAGATTATTGGGATGCGTAAAAGTATTAGAGCTCTTTATTACTCCAAAGATGGTAAAAAAAATTTTCTTGAGATAGAAAATTTGGAGTATGGTTGGTACAATTTAAAATCAGAGCTCATGGGCTACCAAGTGAAGTTTTCACAATAATGACTTTTATAGGCAACCTTAGTAGTAGGGGTTTTGGTATAGTAGGGGTAGAATATTAGTATATAGTTATTGATATCCTAACCCCTACTCAAAACCCCTACTAATATCCTACAACCCCTAATATCCTATAACCCCTACTATACCAAAACCCCTTCTAAATCTCTTAACCCCTAATATTGTGCTCAAATTTTTGTTAGGTGATTATGTTTTGTTTAGAAACCATCTTATCTTCAAGGGAAACTATCCTACAACCCCTATTATCATCTTACCCCTACTATCCTACAAGCCCTACTAATATCCCACAACCCTTACTATCCTAATCCCTACTAAATCTCTTAACCCCTACTATTGTGCTCAAATCTTTGCTAGGTGATTATGTTTTGTTCAGAAATTTGATGCCTTTTATGGAATGTACCTTCTTCCGCAAATGATACATCTTCCACTCTCCTATGCATTCCTATATTTCTTTTTTCTCATATTCCAAAAATCTACCGTCTTGTTAAAGGTCTATTATTTTAACTTTGCAGGAAAACCACTGAAGAAGAAAACCTTTTTACTAGAACTGGTGATGGAAAAGTAATTGCTCATGGAAGAGATGGGAGACTTTAAAACTTTTTCAAGAGAATTACTTTGAAACGCTGACTTGGTACAGAAGAAAATCCTCCTGTTGTGACTCACCCTAACATGGAACCTAAAGCATCTTTAAACAGAGGCTCTTATCACAACATGAATGATGCAAGGTCTATGACTTATAATTTTTACAAAGTTTGTGTTAGCAAAATTATAGTTTCGATTGAATTCATTAGATTGCTCTAGTTATTTAGTCGGATATGTTAATTTAGCATGCAGGTTGCGGATCGAGATTGCAACCCTTAAGGAAAGCATGCAAAACTTAGAGCGATTGACATTCAATATTCGTAAACTTTGAGTCTCTCTCATACAGGTGATCATTTCAACAGATTTTATTCTCTCTAGTTATTATTTTTGCAACCATGCTTCTTATAGTGTGTACAAGTACCAATTCACTTATCAACTCATTGTATTTACAAAGTGATAAAACTTGTTTTTATATTTTCCAATTGCATTTCTAGGCCAAACATGCACATTCATCTAAAAGTGCTACTTCTAGCACAACAAAAATCTTGGATGAAATTATTTTGGGAAGCTGAAATGGTAAAGCTTGTGCTTAGTGCTGCTTTGCCACTTAGCTGGTCTGGGGAGGGAGATGTAGAATCATCTAGTGATATGAATGTCGATGAGAAATCAAATTATGGCAACCCCAACACTGAGAAAATGGTTCGTTTGGCATTACTGTGGTTTTCTATTTTTTGGTTTTTTGTTGTATAAAAGTATATGATATATGTCACATAATGTATCAAAATTATTTAAACATATTAAAATCATAATAATTTTGAAAACTGACAACAAAAAAGTGGAACACCTTTTTCTTGTTTCCTGTTTTTGGTTTTTAGTTTTCTAAAAAAAAAAAAGAAACTGAAAACAAAAAATGATACCAAACAAGCCCGAGAAAATGGATTTAGTTTTTGTAGAAGGCATTGAAATGGTAGAGCTTCTTATATTAGCAGCTCAGATGATGAAAAAGGAAGAGAAAAAGGTCAGAAGGGAGCACAAATTGCAATAAATAAATAAATAAATAAAAGCATCATATCCAAGAAGTCAGACAAATTCAAGTAATCAACCTTACATGCTGATGCTGTTAATCAATTTTTAATATCAAATTTTGTCCCTTTTGTGAAATAATAGGTTTTTTTCATGTAAATTTGTCCACTAGATAATGAGTGTAAGTTGAGTATGAGTAGTATGTATTTTTTTTCCTTCTCAGAGGATCCTCTTCAAGTATGTGTCTGATGTAAATTTTCAAGCACTCATTGGGAAGAGAATATAAAAAGAAAGAAAGAAAGAAAGAAAGAATGTCCTAAAACTTGATGTTTGATGAAGTACTGTATCTATTCTAAATTACTTTGATAATGCTGATTTAGTTTGGGTCCCAGGTGAGGCTTAGTTTTGGTGTTTTTTTTAGTAATTATGCTTTGTACAAATATTGAGTTTGACATTTCTAATAACATTACATTTGTCCATTCCTATCTCTGCTTTCTAATTTGAAATTTGCTCTCCCTCACTATTCTATATTATTATATTCATTCATTCTTAGGCCCGCTACATTATTTGTGCTATCCATTCTTAAACAATTTTGTAGCTCTGGTTGAGGCAGCCGCAACATGCTTTCGAACACAATTCTTTACAGCCAAACTAACCAATTGAAACCTGATGTCATTTCGGATTTCAACAAGACATTGGCCCTTGTGAAATCAAGTTACGTCCAAGTGTCTAACGATTGCCTAAATTCTATGTAAAAGAAAAGGGGAAAAACGAAGCCATTTACATTTCTTTAAAGGTCACTAAAGAAAAAAAATGTTCATACTACTTGTGTCTTTGTTTAAACAATGTTTAGGAGATTTCAAGAATTAAAACTTTGAAGCAATGGTGCAAGAAGTCCAAAGCTTGATTATGGAAAATTGACCTCTAGTAGGATCAGAAGGAATGCAACACTTTCTCTAAAATTTTGGTCAATATACTTGAAATCAGAAATCTGTATAATTGTATATACGATTCAGCTTGCACCTCAGACATTCATATATGCTACAAATTTCCACTCATTGGAAGCCGATTAAATTCCATTTACATTAATTGCTCTTTGTGGTCTATACACCAAAAATAATTAAAACAACATTCCTCTTAGAAATCTTCAGCCCAGAGTACAATAAAAAAAAAAAAGCTCGGCTGATGATAAATCAAAATGTCATTCAGCAAAGAGGAGATAAGAGATCAATAAACTTTTTAAAAAGGTCACTAGAAAGGAAGCCTGCCAGGACATTCAGCACAGATGCAAATTCAACATAAGTCTATTCTTTATCCCATAATTTTGATTATCCTGCCAAACAAGTAAGCAAGAACTAAGAAGCATAAGTTTCAAATTTTAAAGACTTGAAAAAATTCCAACTTTTCTGATTGATAAGGGTCACACATTATAGAAAGAAATAACATAGTTACAGAAGTTAGGAAATAAGAATAGCTCAAAAATAATATTTTTACCACTAATGACATCAAAAATAAATCCCAATTTATCAGCAACAAAGCATATAATATGAGCAGTGTAGAAAATAATGATGATTAACTAACTTATCATGAAGAAAAATATCTCATTCTAAGATACATTTAGAAATTAGAACACATGTATCTTTTTGGATATACACAATTCTAGCAATATGTTAGTCTTGAGTAATGAAAGGAAAATGACATTCTTGATTGATTGCCCCAACAATTATTAGATTGCACCATCAAAACATCTACATTGACATAAATTAACTAGTAATACAATCAATAGCAGGACAAGCTAGATATAATACTAGAAATAGAAATCTGCTCTAGCAAGTATTATCCACGCTTTTGAGGAATTTTGGAGGATTCGGGGTCTGGAGTCAAAAACTCTTTTGATCCTAGGGGATACATCAGGGGGTCATATAATGTCTTTTGAAAACATAGATGACCATTATATGTTGTCATAAACTATCCTACAATCCCTACTAATATCCTACAACCCCTACTATATTCTAACCCCTACTAAATCTCTTAACCTATACTATTGTGCTCAAATATTTGCTAGGTGATTATGTTTTGTTCAGAAACCATCTTATCTTCAAGGGAAACAAGGCTGCCTATAAAATTCATTGGATAAATCAACATTTGAGCATTACATGGAGTAAGATTAATTCTGAGTACTCCATTTACTTAACTTTTCCGTTATTTTTGGCCCATTTAGCATTCTTATTCTACAACTTTTAGGGTGGTTTGGATGAGCTTTTCAGAAGAAAAGAGGATGTCATTTACATATCTTGATACAATAGGGAAATCTTTGCTTATTCTATAAGATGGATTATAAATGAACAAAACATAACCCCTACTATACCAAAGCCGCCACTACTATCCTACTACCCCTACTATCCTAACCCTTACTATCATCTTACCCCCTACTATCCTACAAGTCCTACTAATATCCTACAACCCCTACTATCCTAACCCCTACTTAATCTCTTAACCCCTACTATTGTGGCCAAATCTTTGCTTGGTGATTATGTTTTGTTCAGAAACTTGATGCCTTTTACGGATTGTAACTTCTTCCGCAAATGCTACATCTTCCAGTCTCTTCTGCACTCCTATATTTCTTTTTTCTAAGATTCCAAAAATCTAGCGTCTTGTTAAGTGCCTATTATTTTAACTTTGCAGGAAAAACCACCGAAGAAGGAAACCTTCTTACTAGACCTGGTGATGGAAAAATAATTGCTTGTGGAAGAGATGAGAGGCTTAAAAACTTGTTCAAGGGAACTACTTTGAAACGCTAGCTTGGTACATAAGGAAATCCTCCTGTTGTGACTCACCCTAACTTGGAACTTGAAGCATCTTTAAACAGAGGTTCTTATCACAACGCAGAATTATGGTTTCGATTGAATTCATCAGATTGCTCTAGTTATTTAGTCGGATATGTTAATTTAGCATGCAGGCTACGGATCGAGATTGCAACCCTTAAGGAAAGCATGCAAAACTTAGAGCGATTGACATTCGATATTCGTAAACTTCGAGTCTCTCTCATACATGCCAGGTGATCCTTTCAACAGATTTTATTCTCTCTAGTTATTATTTTTGCAACCATGCTTCTTGTACTGTGTACAAGTACCAATTCACTTATCAACTCATTATATTTACAAATTGATAAAAACTTGTTCTTAGTTTTTCCAATTGCATTTCTAGGACAAACATGCACGTTCATCTAAAAGTGCTGCTTCTAGCACAACGGAAATCTTGGATGAAATTATTAGGGAAGCTGAAATGGTAAAGCTTGCGCTTAGTGCTGCTTTGCCACTTAGCAGGTCTAAGGAGGGAGATGTAGAATCATCTAGTGATATGAATGTCAATGAGAATTCAAATTATGGAAACCCCCAACACTGAGAAAATGGATTCAGTTTCTGCAGCAGGCATTGAAATGGTAGAGCTTCTTATATTAGCAGCTCCGATGATGAAAAAAAGGGAGAAAAAGGTCAAAAGGGAGCACAAATTGCAATAAATAAATAAATAAATAAATAAATAAAAGCATCATATCCAAGAAGTCAGACAAATTCAAGTAATCAACCTTGCATGCTGATGCTGTTAATCAATTTTTAATAGCAAATTTTGTCCATTTTGTGAAATAATAGGGTATTTTGTGTAAATCTGTACACTAGATTATGAGTGTAAGTTGAGTATGAGTAGTATGTATTTTTTTTCCTTTTCAGAGGATCCTCTTCAAGTATGTGTCTGATGTAAATTTTAAGCACTCATTGGGAAGAGAATATAAAAAGAAAGAAAGAAAGAATGTCCTACAACTTGATGTTTGATGAACAACTGTGTCTAATCTAAATTACTTTGATAATGTGGATTTAGTCTGGGTCCAAGTGAGGCTTAGTTTTGGTTTTTTTTTAGTACATATGCTTTGTACAAATATTGAGTTTTACATTTCTAAAAACATTACATTTGTCCATTCCTATCTCTGCTTTCTAATGTGAAATTCGCTCTCCCTCACTATTTTGTATTATTATAGTCATTCATTCTAAGGCCCGCTACATTATTTGTGTTATTTGTTCTTAAACCATTGTAGCTCTGGCTGAGGCAGCCGCAGCATGCTTTCAAACACAATTCTTCACAGCAATACTAACCAGTTGAAACCTGATGTCGTTTCAGATTTCAACAAAACATTGGCCCTTGTGCAATCAAGTTATGTTCAAGTGTCCAACGATTATCCTAAATTCTATGTAAAAGAAAAGGGGAAAAAAACGAAGCCATATTTCTGTAAAGGTTACTAAAGAAAAAAAAAATGTTCATACTACTTGCGTTTTTGTTTAAACAATGTTTAGGAGATTTTAAGAATGAAAATTTTGAAGCAATGGTGTAAAAAGTCCAAAGCTTGATCATGAAAAATTGACCTCTTGTAGGATCAGAAGGAATACAACACTTTCTCTAAAATTTTGGTCAATATACTTGAAATCAGAAACCTGTATAATTGTATATCCGATTCAACTTGCACCTCAGGCATAAGAGGGAACCAATTCAACTCATAATTAACATGTCATTCATATATGCTACAACTTTCCACTCATTGGAAGCCGATTAAATTCCATTTACATTAATTTCTCTTTGTGGTCTATACACCAAAAATAATTAAAATAGTTTTCCTCTTAGAAATATTTTGCGCAGAGTACAATAAAAAAAATATACAGCTCGACTGATGATAAATCAAAATTCCATTCAGCATATGCTATCAGAGCACTAATGAGAGTTTAGAAAGAAAAGAGGAGATAAGAGAACAATAAACTTTTTAAAAAGGTCACTAGAAAGGAAGCCTGCCAGGACATTCAGCACAGATGCAAATTCAGCATAAGCTATTCTTTATCCTATAATTTTTTATTATCCTGCCAAACAAGCAAGCAAGAACTAAGAAGCATAAGTTTCAAATAGACTTACAAATTGTCTAACTTTTCTGATTGATAAGGGACACACACTATAGAAAGAAATAACATAGATACAAAAGTTAGGAAATAAGAATAGCTCAAAAATAATATTTTTACCACTAATGACATCAAAAATAAATCCTAATTTATTAGCTACAAAGCATATAATATGAGAAGTGTAGAAAATAATGATGATTAACTAACTTATCATGAAGGAAAATATCTCACGCTAAGATACATTTAGTAATTAGAACACATGTATCTTTTTGGATATACACCATTCTAGCAATATGTCATTCTTGAGTAATGAAAGGAAAATGACATTCTTACTTGATTACCCCAACAATTATTAGAATACACCATCAAAACATCTACATTGACATAAATTAACTAGTAATACAATCAATAGCAGGACAAGCTAGATTTAATACTAGAAATAGAAATATGCTCTAGTAAGTATTATCCACGATTTTAGAGGAATTTTGGAGGATTCGTGGTCTGGTGTCAAAAAGTCTTTTGATCCTAGAGAATACATCTGAGGGTCATATAATGTCGTTTGGAAACATAGATGACCATTATATGTTGTCATAAACGTCCGTGGTAGGCTTGAGTTAACGAAATCGAAGCAAGTTGTAAAAAGGAAAATTGACCGTCTAAAGGCAAATTGGATAGTTCCACCCACTCAATTAGACTTTCGGAGGGTAATAGGAACCATGGTAATTATCTCGATAATTTTTATATCCAGGCGAAAAAAATTCAAAAAATTCCAAAATTGTAAGCTATTATCCGCGATTTTTGAGGAATTTTGGAGGATTTGAGGTCTGGTGTCAAAAAGTCTTGTGATCCTATGGAATACATCTCGGGGTAATATAATGTGTTTTGGAAGCATACTTTACCATTAAATGTTGTCATAAACGTCCGTGGTAAGCTTGAGTTAACGAAATCGGTGCAAGTTGTAAATAGGTAAATTGACCATTTAAAGGCAAATTGGATGGTTCCACCCACCCAATTGGACTCTCGGAGGGTATAAGAGACCATGGTAAACATCTCGGCAATTTTTTTTCCAAGAGAAAAAAAGTACAAAAAATCCAAAATTGAAGGCTATTATCCACGTTTTTTGAGTAATTTTGGAGGATTTGGGGGTCAGGTGTCAAAAGGTCTTGGGATCCCAGGAGATACATATTTGGGCAATATAATGTGGTTTGGAAGCATATATGACCATTATATGTTTAAATAAACGTCCGTGGAAGGCTTGAGTTAACAAAATCGGTGTAAGTTGTAAACAGGTAAATTGACCGTTTAAAGGCGAATTTGATGGTCCACCCACCCAATTGGACTCTAGGAGGGTATTAAGGACCATGATAAACATCTCAAAAAATTTTATTTTCCGAGTGAAGAAAAGTAAAAAAATTCCAAAAATTAAAGTCTACTATTCACGCTTTTAAAGGAATTTTGGAGGATTCAGGGTTCGGTGTCAAAATGTCTTGTGATATTAGGGGATATATCTCAGGGTCATATAATATCGTTTGGAAGCATATACAACCATTATATGTTGTCATTAACGTCCGTGGTAGCCTTGAGTTAGCGAAGTCAATGCAAGTTGTAAAGAGGTAAATTTACCGTTTAAAGGCAAATTAGATGGTTCCACCCACCCTATTGTACTCTCAATCGGAGGGTATCAGGGACAAAGGTAAAAATCTTGGCAATTTTTATTTTCAGACCAAAAAAAGTCAAAAAATTCCAAAATTGAAGGCTATATATTTTTCACGCTTTTTGAGTAATTTTGGAGGATTCGGGGTTCGGTATCAAAAAGTCTTGTGATCATAGGGGATACATCTCTGGGTCATATAATGTCTTTTGAGAGCATATATGACCATTACATTTTGTCATAAACGTCCGTGGTAGGCTTGAGTTAACAAAATCAGTGCAAGTTGTAAACAGGTAAATTCACCGTTTAAAGGCGAATTTGATGGTTCCAACAATCCAATTGGACTTCCGAAGGGTATTTAGGACCGTGTTAAACATCTCGGCAATTTTTATTTCTAGGCGAAGAAAAGTTAAAAAATTCCAAAATTAAAGACTATTATTCATGCTTTTTGAGGAATTTGGAGGATTCGGGGTCCGGTGTCGAAAAGTCATGTGATCTTAGAGGATACATCTCTGGGTCATATATTGTCGTTTGGAAACATATATGACCATTATATGTTGTCATAAACGTCCGTGGTAACCTTGAGTTAACGAAATCGGTGCAAGTTGTAAACAGGTAAATTTACCGTTTAAAGGCGAATTTGATGGTTCCACCCACCCAATTGGAACCCCAAAGGGAATCAGGGACCATCGTAATTGTTTCGGGGTTTTCTGATGTCCTACGGGAGAGTTACAACACCGAGACTGGAACCGGACGCCTGTACCTGCAAAACAACGGAGACTCCTGGTGGTGGGAGCTCCGCCTCCAACGATCAAGTTAGTACTTGTTTGGGGAGTAATAAATGCGGAAAGTAAAGGTGGGAGATCTGGTTCCTCTAAGGGAGGAGTGATCAATGTGTTTAGACTTCTCTAGGTGAGAGTCATTCATTGTTCCAAATCCTTTAATGAGGATTAATTAAGTATTTATAGCCTTGAGAAGCGTGCCAATCCTAGGTTTAGGTTAACCAGAGCAAATTGGGCTTCTCTCGGACTTTGGGCCTTGGTGGCCGTTTTGCCTATATGACATATGGGAGGCCACGTGGCGTGGCCTGATTAGTCCATGTTGGACCTCTTAGGGTGACAAGTGGCGGACGCTGATTGGCCGTGGTGGACACGTGGCAGGTCCGGATTGGTCCATTTGTCATGGGTAATTTTACCCTAAACATTTGCCCCTCGGAAGGAGTTATTTCTCTTTCCAGGAGGGATTGCTCCTTTCGAAAGTTAGACCCTCGAATCTTTGTTAGGTCGGTATCTTGTCTAGTTCTAATGGGAGATGGACTTGATTAACTTAGAAAATTTTGATACCTTGGGCGGTATGATATTTTCAAAGTTAATCAATCATAATAATGATTGCCGCCGAACTAGACAGATGCCGATTCTTTGCCCCACTATGCAGATAGCCCCTGATCAGGTGGACTGTCAACTATTGCATAAGGGGTAAGCGTTTAGCATTATTCGGCCGTTGGCCTCCTTTGATTCAATATACTAAGTTTGGTACTTAGTTTATATTGTTGGGGGATGGCTGGTCGTCTGCTTTGGTGACTGCATAGAAGCAGGCGTCAGACAGGACGTCCAACCAAAGTAGCTACGCCTGTTAGGTTACAGACGGCAGCTTTAAATATAGCCAACCTAGTATGAATAGTGGTCGAGTACCTCTGTTTTCCAAAAAACAGGCGGACTCCTCATACCTTTTAGGCTCCATACTAAGTTTGAGGGAGTGACTATGAGTTAACGTTGGTGTTACTCAGTCGCCGTCACACTCTAGCTTGAGTAGTAGAGGTACCAGGCGGCGGAGGCCGGCTGATCCCCTTGATTCGCCAATGTTTGTTGGCTATTAACTCAAGAGGTACCTCCTGCATTTATCCCAAGTAATACAGGCGGTCATCTGACTCAGATGTCAACTGCTACCACTGGTTTGGTTAGTGATAGAGTTATCCTTGTCTCAAAAACGGCTACGTGGTTGCCCTTGGGGGCAGTCGTATAAGTGCCGTGTAATTAGTTTATAGAACAATGTTCCACCCAAAAGGGAGCTGCTCTCTGCGACGAATTTCATCCGGATGGATGCCGTCGGACGCCTGCTATAATGTTGGGACAGGTCGAATTGAATTTTTATATTTTGATCAGTTGACTTGACGCCTGGTCTGATCATGTGTTTTTGATAGTTCTTGGTGAACTGTATTATGTGAAGGTAGCCGGTTGAATGAAACAAGCGGCGTGCCCCTCTTAGATTAAACATGGAGAATAGCCGACTGTTTATCAGTTGGCATGCCCCTCTTTAAGTAAAAATGAAAATTTTAAGCATGGAGAGTAGCCGACTGTTTGTCAGTTGGCATGCCCCTCTTAGATTAATCGTGGAGAGTAGCCGACCATAAAGGTACAGGTGGCATGCCCCTCTGGTGATAGAGTAAAATAATCAATGGAGAGTAGCCGACTGTAGAGGTACAGCGGCATGCCCCTCTGATGATAGAGTGAAATACTCAATGGAGAGTAGCCGACTGTAAAGGTACAGGCAGCATGCCCCTCTGAATTAGTATCAAGTATTGAAATAATTTCAAGTGTTAGAGTAGATAGATCACTTAGCTCCCTTCCATGGAGGATTGATGACTCTACTTTCTTCGAATGGGGACAGGTGGTTGTGCTAAACTTGTTTTTATGCGGTTCATGACCTTGTTGTTGACATAGAGGGGCCAAGGGCCTATGGCCGTAATCCATTATGGCCGCCTGCTTTCAAATGCTTCGGCCAGTCGGACTTGGGCCATTTGTGTAGCTTGCTGATCATTTGTTGAATGCGGCTGTCGGACTTGGGCTATTTGTGTAGCTTGCTGATCATTTGTTGAATGCGGCTGTTTACATCATCCTAACACAACTAAGTCCAAGGCACCTGGCCGGCTTGGGTGGTTGCGACTGTTTTTGCTGGGCAGATGCCGGCTGTTACCATAATTTGCTTAGAGGTAGCCGGCTGTTATCATGCCGCCTGACGCTGTGGCTGTGATGGCGGCCGGCTGCCGCCTACTATCAGTGGGATAGGGCTGGTGCCTCTTGCTTACTAGCTTTTGGTACAAGGACTTGTGACTTCCCGACCACTTGATGTCGGCTGATCCCGCCATTGAGAAGAGATGGGGCCGCCTTCTCTGAAGCCTTTTCAAACGACTTCACAAAATAAGGGTAGCCGGCCATGCGTACGTTGCTTGTATACATTGCTTTGTGAGAGTGGGCCAGATGTAGTAATCATAATAATGATGATTGGTGATCTGAGCAATGCTCGGACTGTCCAAGTTACCAAGAGACTTGAAGAACACACTATCCATGCTGTTTAATATCAAGAGGCTTGATGGAGTAGCAAGCCGAATGCTATGTGGCTGGGTTGGGGGCCGGCTGTTGTGTGCATGGTCGTAGCTGCCACCTACTAGCCTATTGCTTGGCCGGCTGCTTGTGCGAACATGACCCTTAAGCCCAAACCATGCGGCCATTTCGACGTAAAATTCATTCCAAACCTTGCTTTCAAGGTTTGTTATTTGAAGAGTAGTAGGCTCATGCGCCTATAGCTGCTTGATTTCATGACAAAAATCTAAGCTTCGCTTACACTCGGACGGAGCATATATGGTTTGGTTATTTTCGCAAACGGAGCTGGCCGGATATTTGTTGAGAAGCCGTCCAAACTGACTTGGCTTAGAGTGCCATTGCTCGCCCATGATTCTTCGACATTCAAGCACTTACACAGCCATATATGGCCGGCTGTTTGGAGTCTCGGATTGGGCTCTGGCCGCCTGCTTTCAAGCAAGGCAACTTTTTGTTACAGGATTTACAACCGGTTGTATGTTAGCGACCATGTTGTTACTTGAAAGCATATGCGCCTGACTGGGGCTTGGCTAAATGCCGCCTGGCTGCTGCATGGCTGGGAAATCTTGCTGGTACGCATAGCCACAACCACAACATACATAAGGATGCCGGATGTATACTGCTTGTGTGGGGTTTGTTAGCTTCTCTTGATGGCTTAACAGCCGGTGGTACATACACCCGAACCAATTGACTCGGCATTTTAGAGTCGCTCATTCTTGGAATGTCGTTTGGTTCACACGTTATGGCGCTTGTCTTTGAAGTGCCGTACCGTTTGTGCGACCACTCTTGAACTCCAAGTGTAGGGGAGTAGGCTACACATTCCATAGCCCCGCATACGTTTGCTGAGTTTAGCTATGAATGACGCCTGCTTGTATGAACGAGACGGCTCTTGCCCATTAGACATTAACAGCTGCTCATTTAGAGAGCCGGCTGTTTTGAGCCATTCAAGTGTCGCCTGATTTGTAACGCTTGTATGCATTTGAGGTAGGAGCCATCAAGCCCCCGTCTACAATCAAGGCTCAAGTTCGAGGCTACATGCTCAGATAGCGCTTGTTTTCATGTTCACCCACTCGGCAATATAACTCATGCCCATAATTGCTTGTGCTAGTACCGGCTGTTCTTAGTATTTTAGTCGGTAAGCTAAGCAAGTGACACTATCGGTGATAAGGCCTCTTATTCTGAAGATTTTCTCAAATTCAGGCGTCCCTGCCTATCTAGCGTAGCCAGCCATGCATAACACACACTTACATATATGCATGCGCTTGCTTTATTAGAGCTTTGCTGGATACGCAACACTCGTAAAGATGGCTAGTTGATCTTCATGTATGGAGGGACGACTGTGCCTCTTGCTTGATCAAATAGCCCCTTCCATGTGAGTGAAGCCATTCGCCTCGATATTTAAAGGCCCTTGTCTTTGAAGTGTCGTATCACAGATTTTGGGCATGCTATAAACACACGAATAACCATGAACACATGAGCACATGGAAATACATAGTGCCATCCGACTCGTTAACAGAGGCGCTTGTATTTTCAGACGGATGGTGTGAGGCTGCTGCTTGGCTGGTACTAGGCTGGCAGCCGCCTGGCCAGGTGCCGGGTGGCTGATGACGCCTGCGACATTGAGGTGTCGCCTACTCTAGCCCCTACTCAGCCTCAAGCACACAAAACAATTGCTTTCAAGGTTATGAAGACTTGAGCTTAGCTATGCTTTCTATACTCAATTGTTGCGAATGCCGCCTATTTTAATCATGGTTGGCCGACTGCTTTTATGAACTAGCCGGCTCTCACTAAACCATGCTAGCTTGTAATTATGGCTGCCTGCTACCACTAGGATGGTAGTGTGATATATACCAAGTATATTATAGAATATATACTTAAGTAAATGCATGCTTAATCTAGCTGTCAAGAGCTTAGAAGTATGGAAGTAGCCATGTGTTGCTAGGTCATTGAGATTAATGTACTTGGCATGTTCATGCAAAAGCAAATAATGCTTTGTTAACAATGCTCGGCACTCCGAGCCATTCGGCATATTATAAACCTCTTTTTTTTTTTTTTTTCACAATCATAATAATGATTTGATAATTATCATAGCCCACAAGCTTGACCATCCGACTCCTGGCATCTGGCCGTATGACGCCTGCAGTACTTGGCCGGATGCTCAGGCGGTGGGTCGGCTGGTTGGCTGGGACCAGCCTGGCGGTCCTCCCGCTCCCTCCTTTCGGTACAGACTGTGATTCCATCTCGAAAGTACTCTCCCCACAGACGGCGCCAAAATGTTTCGGGGTTTTCTGATGTCCTACGGGAGAGTTACAACACCGAGACTGGAACCGGACGCCTGTACCTGCAAAACAACGGAGACTCCTGGTGGTGGGAGCTCCGCCTCCAACGATCAAGTTAGTACTTGTTTGGGGAGTAATAAATGCGGAAAGTAAAGGTGGGAGATCTGGTTCCTCTAAGGGAGGAGTGATCAATGTGTTTAGACTTCTCTAGGTGAGAGTCATTCATTGTTCCAAATCCTTTAATGAGGATTAATTAAGTATTTATAGCCTTGAGAAGCGTGCCAATCCTAGGTTTAGGTTAACCAGAGCAAATTGGGCTTCTCTCGGACTTTGGGCCTTGGTGGCCGTTTTGCCTATATGACATATGGGAGGCCACGTGGCGTGGCCTGATTAGTCCATGTTGGACCTCTTAGGGTGACAAGTGGCGGACGCTGATTGGCCGTGGTGGACACGTGGCAGGTCCGGATTGGTCCATTTGTCATGGGTAATTTTACCCTAAACAGTAATCATCTCGAAAAAATTTTACATCCGAGCGAAAAAAGTCCAAAATTCCAAAATTGAAGGTTATTATTCACGCTTTCTGAGGAATTTTGTAGGATTCGGGGTCCGGTGTCGAAAATTCTTGTGATCTTAGAGAATACATCTTTGGGTCATATAATGTCATTAGGAAGCATATATGACCATTATTTTAATCTGATATTAATTGGGTTAGAAAGTATACTTCATTCAAGAGCTTTCCAACGACATATTATATGCATTATTTGGACTTTCAGATTAAAATTTACGATAAGAACAAAATCCGTAAAAACTGCTAACCATCGAGTTTTATTTCGATTCGAATTCAGATTCTTTTCTACTCCTTCGACCCTCTTTTTCCCTTATAAATAGATGTCATATCACCACTTTTTCAAGCATCAACAAGCTTGATCATCAACAATCATCTATTCTCTTTTTCTGGTCGCGTTGTTGGCCAGGTTTCGACAATGATCCTTCCGCAGGTTCACCTACGGAAAACTTGTTACGACTTCTCATTCCTCTATTGTCACATCACATCTTCCAAACCATAGAGTGAAGTCACATCACATCACTATTGTCAAGTCCCATCATATTATGACATCACATCAGAATAAATATAATAAGATAATATGACATCATTATACTTAAATTGTATGACATCATTATACTTATATGACATCATTATTGTCAAGTCACATCACTTCAATATACTTATATGACATCATTATTATTCATACGACATCATTATTGTCAAGTAATATCACTTTCATCATTATATTCATATGACATCATTATTGTCAAGTCACATTACTTCAATGTACTTATATGACATCATTATTATTCATATGACATAATAATATTCATGTGACATCATTATTGTCAAGTACTATCACTTCAATATACTTTTGTGACATAAATGTATTCTAAAATTTCAAATTAGAAACATAACTCATTCTAGGTACTTTATAGACATCTTTATAGGTGTCTTATGGTTTCAAACCATCTTATATAACCCTGGGAGTCACCCCACGTATTCAGTTCAGTTTTCGAAAAAATGTCCAAAAATGACCCGAAATCGTGTATAGAGCCTTTAATTTTGGACAATTTTTCACTTTTTCAGACCCGGTAATAAAAATTGCCGAGATGCTTCCAATGAACCCTAATACACCCGGGAGTCCATTTGGGTGGGTAAAATCATCCAATATATCTTCAAACGGTCAATTTACCCGTTTACAACTTGCACCGATTTCATAAACTCGAGGCTACCACGGATATATATGGCAACATATAATGATCATATATGGTTCCAAAATATATTATATGACCTAATGACCCTGGGATGTATCCCCTGGTATCTCGGGAATTTTCAACATCGGGTCCCAAAATCTCCGAAATTGGCCAAAAAACATGTATTATAGCCTTCATTTTTGCCAATTTTTGCCTTTTTTTTTACCCGGAAACAAAAATTTCCCAAAAGCTTCCTATAGACCCTAATACCCTTTGGGGGTCCAATTGGGTGGATGAAACCATCTAATTTGCCTTTTAGCATCCAACTTACCAGTTTCCGTACACGACACTTGTATTGGCTATAAGCTTCCACGGGGCCTTTATGTAGCCGACTTATGGTTGTATATGGGCCCAAACAACATCATATGGACTCGGATGCATCTTATAAAATTATGAGAATTTCTGACACCAGGGACACCTACTAATATATTGCTCCAATTTCGTGTATTATAGCCTTTAAATTTGGCTTCCGTACATCATTTTTTCATCCGGCAATATTATGCATTAAAGTACTTCCATGGGTTCCCAAAGGGCCTTGGGAGCTATGGATGATGCCCAGAACCATCTCATTTATCCTTAATCACCATGTCTTAAGGCAACAATGTCATACCCTCAAACGACAAAACTAGTTGTTTGTTGCCGTGTCCTTGGGTGCACATGTCTTGTGCACATGCCACACGCCCCCTTGCACCATCCCACACCCCAACACTTTGGCTTTTTTACTTGTCCCAATCCACTACTTAACATTTTTTAGCATTAAAAAGCAACACTAACCTCGTTTTCCCAAATACAGGTGTTTTTAGGGAGTAGGTAAGGGGGGACAAACTGAAGTGACATAGGGCTGAATCTCAGTGGATTGCGGCAGCAAGGCCACTCTGCCTACCCCGTCGCGTATTTAAGTCGTCTACAAAGGATTTAACCTGCCACTCGGTAGGAATTGTACTTCAAGGCGGCTCTCACGGTGCATCCACAGCGCGAGCTTAGCCTACAACACGTGCCCTTGGGGGCCGAAGCCCCTACTGTAAAACGGCAATCGAGCGGCAGGTTCATATGTCGCTTCTAGCTCGGATTCTGAGGCATTCAGTCATAATCCAGCACACGGTAGCTTCGTGCCACTAGCTTTTCAATCAAGCGCGATGACCAATTGTGTGAATCAACAGTTCCTCTCGTACTAGGTTGAATTACCATTGCGACACTATCATTAGTAGGGTAAAACTAACCTGTCTCACGACGGTCTAAACCCAGCTCACGTTCCCTATTGGTGGGTGAACAATCCAACACTTGGTGAATTCTGCTTCACAATGATAGGAAGAGCCGACATCGAAGGATCAATAAGCAACGTCGCTAAGCTGCAACAAGCCAGTTATCCCCGTGGTAACTTTTATGACACCTCTAGCTTTAAATTCAAAAGGTCTAAAGGATCGTTAGGTCACGCTTTCACAGTTCGTATTCATATTGAAAATCAGAATCAAACGAGCTTTTACCCTTCTGTTCCTCACGAGATTTCTGTTCTCGTTTAGCTCATCTTAGGACACCTGCGTTATCTTTTAACAGATGTGTCGCCCCAACCAAACTCCCCACATGACATTGTCCTCCACCCGGATCAGCCCACAAAGCGGACCTTAGGTCTAAAAGGAGGTGCATTGCCCTGCTTTCGACTCACGGAGTAAGTAAAATAACGTTAAAAGTAGTGGTATTTCACTTGTGTCGAAGCTCCCACTTATCCTACACCTCTCAAGTCATTTCACCAAGTTGGATTAGAGTCAAGCTCAACATGGTCTTCTTTCCCCGCTGATTCTGCCAAGCCCGTTCCCTTGGTTGTGGTTTCGCTGGATAGTATGCAGGGGCAATGGGAATCTCGTTAATCCATTCATGCGCATCACTGTAGACACCTAATTGTGTCTCCCCAAAAACCAACCTCAGTGATTTATAGCTTTCACGTCATAGATTATCGAATGAAGTGAAAGTGTGAAAAGTCTTGTGATGCGGTTATTTTAATAAAAATACTTCCTTTCTGTTTTCGACAATATACTCTATTGAAAACATCCAACCCTGTTTAGATTGGCTCATGATAAGGGTCCAATAATGATGTAATTGGATGAGGCTTAAAAAGACTTTTCCAACGATATATTATAAGCCCAATTCCAATGAATAATGTGGATGTTATGGCAAAAACACTAAATTGGGCTCAAATCGTATTTTACCTACGGCCCAATGATCATGTGGAGGGTCCAAAGGTTAAATCCCATTCCTAAACTAATTAGGATTTATTAGAAGCTTCTATAAGTTTCTACAAAAATCTTAATTATCCTAAAGGATAAGTTTAAAGAGTTTTAAATTGGATAAACTTCCCTTTTTTAAATCCTAATTTTATTTGAAATGAAAGACGTTCAAAGATAATCAGATATTATTTTCGTGTCTCATAATTTTTATCCAAATCTTATATGGTTGGATAGATCTTGAAATTATCTTTTTAATGATATATTATACAGTGACTTTTATGTGTGGCTGGCCACACCATGTAGCCACTTATTAAAAAACAAAGTAACTCCTGTAACACTGACCCGGTAACCTATTGTAATACTTACCAAGTAACCTTTATTATACTGACGAAGTAATTCTTGTAAAACTGAACGAATAACCCCTATAACACTAACAAAGTAACCCTCATTATAGCAGCCACATATAAGATTTTGTGAAAAACCAATCAAAGTTTATAAAATATCCTATTGTATAATCAGTAATAAACACATCATCCACGTGGCTAGTATAAATTATGTGAAGAAGGACAATAGAAGAAAAGTCTCAAAGTTTGACAACATTATTACATTGCATTTTACCAGTAATTTTTTTAGCAGTGTGGACTTGACTTTTGTTGGTTTCAACACACGGTGGGTAGGAATTAGGAACTCAAAGAAGTGGATGATGAAGAGGTCAGAGAAACATACTTATGTCTTTCATTAATAATTAACATTTAATTAATAGTACCGTTGTTGGTTTTTTTTGTGTGTGTGTGTGTGTTTATATGGAAATCCATTTCACTCAGCCAACAGAAGAATTTACAATCAATCCACCAAATTTGATTTTTCTCCAGGTAAAGAATTTCTTTCTTTAATTTCGCCTTATTGGTATTTGTATTTGACCTCTAAATTCTAAATGATTGAGGTTGTATCTCTGCCATATCTATTCCTGAATGATTTAGGATGTACTTCTGCCATCTGAATTATTTAGGATGTATTTCTGCCATATCTATTCCTGAATGATTTGGGATGTATTTCTGCCATCATATCTATTCCTGAATTATTTAGGATGTATTTCTGCCATATCTATTCCATTCCTGAATTATTTAGGATGTATTTCTGCTATATCTTGTCTTAGACTAACTTTGTATTTTCGGGCAGATGTCGAATACTGCAGGTATTCTCAAAGTTGTGGTAGTGCAAGGCAAGAGGTTGGTTGTTAGGGACTTCAAACCAGTGATCCTTATGTCAAATTCAAGCTTGGTGATCAGGTTTCTCATTTTGTTTTTTACTGTTTCCCTTTTTGAGCTGTTTAACAATGCTTTATATCTCATCAAGTTCTTATGTATTATCTAATCTGATTCGGCTTATGTTGAATTGAAGTAACTAGTTGCTGTTTTAACTGTTGGAATTTGTATAGTTTTGTGTTGTAGTTTGAAGATTGTTGCTCTTTTTCTTCAGGTTGCAAAGACTAAGGTTATTAACAGCTGCCTAAACCCTGTTTGGAATGAAGAGCTTACCTTTTCCCTCACAGATTCTGTTGGAACTCTCAATTTGGTGAGTAATTTAGTTTAAGTATTGCTTCTTTTTTTTCTTCTACATTTGATGTCTTTACTTTTGATGTTTGCTGAGTGTGGTTTTGCCATTAGTTTGCTTGATTAAGCGAGTAACTTATGTTGCACTTGGAAGTGGTTTTCCTGTTTACATCAGAGTTACAGATGCTTACAATAATGTAGTAGTTAGGAGTTCTTGTTGATTATTGACTAGTCTACTTGTTGACAGAAGAGATAAGAATGACTTTTAAAAGCTGTTTACTGATTGATTTGCTTACAACTTTACAATTCTTAAACTTTTGTCCTTTCCCTTTGTCTAATCAATCTTAGCTTGTTGATCAGATCACCCGTATATGCACGCTTAATACAACCGTCTTTTATCATAATCAGATTTATGGCAGCCTCAAGTTAGATTCTGTAGGAAAAAGAGCATTTTTCTTTAATGTGAATTGTGATGTAGCAAGATACATGACCGACAAAGACAGTATGACTGCCTAATCACTTACATATACCTCTTAGATTTGGGTCAAATATAATCAGGTGTAAGCATGTTAAAGTTCCTTATAAATTTGGGTTGGCTATTGTTGTACAGGAAGTGTTTGACAAAGATCGGTTCAAGGCAGATGACAAGATGGGATATGCTCATGTAAATATACAACCACTTGTATCAGCAGCAAGACTAAAACAGATCCTGAAGGTTTCTTCAGGGGAAACAACTTTGAGAAAGGTGATCCCGGACAGTGATAACTGTCTTGTGAGAGAGAGTTGTATTAATTGTGTGGATGGTGAAATTGTTCAAGAGCTATGGTTAAGGCTATGTGGGGTTGAATCTGGAGAAATTGAATTGAAACTCAAGTTGGAAAATCCTAATCCGGATTCCCTCTCTAAATAGAATTTTGATGTATGGCGTTGGGTTTTTGTTTGAATGGCCGTAATTGCCGAGCTACGAGCCTAGGGATAGTGATTGTTACATGATAAGTGAGGGAGCTGTAATATTATATTATTGTATGCTAGAGTATAAGAACAAGCTTGTAGTTGTTGTGGCCCTTGTGGGTCGTATGATTTACAATTTAGGGAAATGGAGAAGTGAAGGGGTCTGCTGGAAAAAGTTGATCAAAACATGTATGCCGTGCATCAGTGTATGTTTGTGATAAGCTGTGAGTTCGTAGCTAAGGTTTCTTTGTTGCTGTTATACACTTATTGAAGTCATCCAACATTAAGGCCCTTCCACACTCCTCCGATCCTCCCCATTAGAGCTGTCAATTCAGGTATTCAAGTCAGGTTCGCATCGAGTCAAATCAGGATCAGGTTGTGTCGGGTCAGTCTAGCCACAGATCAGGTTCCAGTCGAGTCAATTTCGATTCAGGTTACTCTGGGTCGTTCATCCTTCGGATGTAGGTCGGGTCCGTTCGAATCAAATTCATAACGGGTTCAATTTCAGGTTCGGGTTGTATATTGAGTCAGGTTTGGTCGGGTTAATAAATGATACATTCGGGTTCAGGTTAAGGTTGGGTCAGATAATTATTTTATTTGGCCGGATAATTTTAAAGTTGGATCATTCTTGGTTTAGGTTCAAGTTCAATTCGAATTAATTCGATTAGTCAAGTTAATTTATTTAATTACGCTCTGCATAATTTGTTCAAGCATTATCAAGATTTTATCACACCTATATACGAAGTAATAAAGAACAAAAGGTATATAAATTTTTATTACACGTCCTTGACTCGCTTCAATAACATGTTGTGTTGGTTTATAACGTTTTCAGGTTCTAATAGGGTTGGGTACTAGTTTGGGTTGGAATTGTTGTCGGGTCGGATTAAATCGATTGGCGGTTACTATCGGGTTGGGTGCGGTTTTGAATTCAGGTCATAAAGTATTGGATCAAATCAGTTGTCGGTCAACATCAGGTTGGTTCAGGTCGGGTTACGGGTCACTAGTTTCACCCCATTGTTTGGGTACAGGTCAAATTCGGATCATTACCGGTTCAAGTCGGATTCTCGGGTCGAGTCAATTTATGATAGCTCTATTCCCCATGTGTTGTACCAATAGTTAACATCATGAGCTTGTGATAGGATATATATTGGAGTCTAAATTGGGTGTAATGTGTGAATTGCTCACAATTTTAGATGTACCATAATCACACCCTAATGTTTCATTAGAAATCCTAATTTTAACCTTTTGACTTTCTTGCTTGTTAACATATATCTTCAATCGTTAAAATCTTTGTATACTCCGTATTATTAAGTACAAATTATCGATATGGTTAAGGTTGATAAAGAAAATTTTAAAAAATTACTTGTATTTTGATGTTGTTTTATACACGGGTTTTGTGGATAAAAATGTTTAAAATAATCTTATTATTATGAAAAATTAATCTTAATTTAATACGAAATACAACTTGTAAAATGTATCCTTGTGAGAGTGAGGGATCCAATACTCAAGTGCTTAGAACTTCCCTAACGGTCTTAGGAGATTATGAAATTAATTCTTATTGGCTCTCTAAACAACAACAACAACACAGAGAAATTGGGTCTCCATCCTTAACATAGAGCCATGTTTGTTGACGGCAGTTGTGGTATGTAAAATTGGAAATCAAAGTTGATTATTTTCCTTTGTTTGAGAAAATGGAAAAGTCAGAAGCAAAAGAAAGTGAAAATGAAAAATCAGAATCAATTGCAGTGAATGTGAACAAAAGCAAGAGCAAAAGGGACGAAGGAGAAGGAGAAGGAGGAGGAGAATTGTGGTTGTCAGAAATAGGGAAAGGTAGAATAAAAAGTAAGATAATAGAATTAGGAAATGGAAGTGAAGTTGAATATTACCGAGATTTGTGGAGTGCGAGGATGCCTGGAAATACTTTGAATACCTCAACAATCAAATTCCATGGAATCGCCCTACCATCCATGTATTCGGGCGTTCATGCCTCCAGGTATTTTTATTTTACGAGTATTAATTATTTTTTATTTTCAAGACCTGATGTCTCATAAACATGGTTGCAGCCCCGTGACAGCTGCTATGTTGCATGTGATGGAGTTTCCAAATTGAAATATAGTGGCTATCAACCTCATGCTTACCCTTGGCACCAATTCCCACCCCTTGTTCATCTTCTCCGAGCGGTATTCAAATCTTTTACTAATTTAAGCTGCTACTTAACATTGTTTGATTCAACTATTTCTTAAACATACTATATACGTTTTCAAGGTTGAAGATGCTCTTCCTGGAAGTCATTTCAATAGCTTGCTTTTGAATCGATACAATTCTGGCAATGACTACGTTTCTTGGCATTCTGATGATGAACCTCTTTATGGTCCCACTCCTCTAATTGCTTCCCTTTCCTTTGGTTGCGAACGTCACTTTTTCTTGAAGAAAAAACCCAATAAATCAGGTACTGCTACTATTGCTACTTTCCTACTATTCTTTATAACTTGTACTTAACTGACTTTACAATGCTGTACTAGTGTCAAAGGCGCATTCAAGTGCAAGCAAGCGGTTGAAGACAGCCAGCAATGCCGATCAGGATCAGCATTCCTTTTTATTAAAACATGGATCCCTTTTGGTTATGAAAGGCTACACTCAGAGGGATTGGATTCATTCCGTGCCTAAACGTACTAAACTAGATGCTATCAGGATCAACCTACCTTCAGGCTTGTCCTTTAACCTTCCAACATTCATGTTTTTTACTTGAAGGGATCTTGTGTTATGGGCTGGATTTAAACTCCCCATACATACTTTCTGCCTGATTGCCTATCTTTTCAATTACTACATTGCATAATGTAGCTGCTTTTTTTGTTCTAACTTGTATCACATTATGTACCTACTGTTGATTGGGAACCATTTTCTGCTTATTTGCTAGCGTATGTTGCCTTGTATTCCATATGTTTAGGATACGATGCTCTGTAAATGTTTTTCCCTTGTGATGAGTACGGGCTTTCTATCTCTAGGAAGATTAATATTAACACAATTAAAAACATTCTTGAAGCTTGTATACCATGAGTATGCTCCAGGTGAAAATGTCACCATGCGTAACAACTATGATACAAAGCTAGCTTTATTTTTTTAAAATTGGATTTTTCTATCTGCATTCAGCAATCTGCAACGAGTGACAGAACACAAAATTACAGCAGAAGTTCTGTAATACCAGTTAATAGTTTGTTATTTTTTACATTATGTTTCTATGACAATTGTATTAATATGAAACAAGGTCAAAGTGCACAAACTAAGTTTAGTGCTAGCCCTGCTAGGTAAGAAGTTGGATGAGATTATATCACACAAATTTATTTAGTTTCATCAAACATACATCCACAAAATTACATCTCTCATCTAAAAATAGTAATATAATGTCCAGCATTGTAGGCTTTGTTGAGCAATGTTCGTGTTAACCTCTTTAATTGTGTGGCTCTTATTTGTCCTCTCTTCTCTTCTACTTTTTTTTCTCTCATTTTCATTCTATTGCAGATTAATCTCCTTTCTTGCATTCTAACTTGAATTTATAATAATAGTTCTGGGCATTCAGCAATGTTGTTACGAAGATTTATCATAGAATTTTACCATAGTATTATCTCCCTTTCTAAATTGATAACTTGAATGAAGCTAATTGCCTTCCAATACATAACTCCTATTTTTCTCTTCAGGTATGCTCATCTCTACCAACGATGTAATTAGAGTATTATTTATATCAACGTGCACATATTGTTTTCAGATTTCTTTTTGGTTGCTACTTGCTAATACAACCTTGATTCAATTCTTTTACAATGAAGGAATATTTTAACATAATATATATATATATATATATATATATATATATATATATATATATATATATATATATATTTCATACTTGTATATTATTATTTACCTGATAATATTTTTTTAACTGTAAAGATCTCCTATACAAATATGAGATAAGCTTTTTTTTTTTATGATCCGAGTGTTGTAAGAATTAGAGTTACTCATTAAAAAAATTCACATGAATACTAAGATTTAATTGATAGAAGAAAAACACACAATCTGGAGTAGCATCCAACATTCTGATGCTGCCAACCATATGTCAGGTTGCAATTTTTTGTTGTTACGAACAAAGTTAGGGTGCATCATTAATTGATCTACCACTTGAATAAGTAGTTCAATTACCTAACATGATGAACATAGCAAGAACACGACAGAACTCCATAGGAAGCTCCCCGAAGGCAGTCGAAGTAGGAGAGATTGATACCAAAGCTCCTTTTCAATCTGTCAAAGATGCTGTCAGTCTCTTTGTTGAAGCATCATCATCGCTGTCTCCTAAAGCCAAACCTCTTGTTACCAAGAATAGTTTCAAACCTCAAGCACAGGTAATTTTTTTTTTATTATATTGTCATACTAGAAAGTTGATGTCAATTTGTTTACTAATAATTCTATTTCCTATGTGAAACCAAGCAGGTAGTGTTAGATAAGGAGGCACAGTTACATATTGCCTTGAACGAGCTGAATAGACTGAAAGAGCAACTTAGAGGAGCCGAATCCAAGAATCAAAACCATACCTGAACTCGACAAGGCTCGTAGGACTTTTGATGAACTCAATCAAAAACTAAAATCCATCAATGAATCCAAGAAGTCTGTACTTGAAAATTCAGAAGCTCTAATGTTAGGGCTAGGGAGCTTGAAGAAGCAATATCGTCTAGTGTTAATGCTCAAGACATGGTAGATAGTGTACAACAAGATCTGGATGCCACCAGAGAGGAGTACAATGCTACCATCTTGGAGCTTGATGCATCAAAACAACTACTCAACAGCGTTCGTAGGGAATATGACACGATTTTAGAAGCCAAAGCCGCTGCTTTACGCGACAAACAAAAAGCAAATGCGGCAGCAGAAGCTCACCAGCACAGAGTCAGTGACCTCACCAAGCAGATTTCTAGCATGCAGGAAGCAATAGCCAAGATCAAATTTTCTTCTAAAGACACTGAAGAGGAGCACCAGAAGCTTTCAACAAATAACGTGAGGATCTATGTTCTGATAAACTTTCCAAAGAAGAATTGGAGCATAAATTGCTCACTCTGAAGAATGAACACCAATCTCTACTGTCGGATGAAAATCTGCAGTTGAAAACTTGTTGAAACTAAAGCTGAAATTTTATACATTGAAGAAAAGTTATCAAAAGCCCGAGCTGCATATTTAGAATCTCATAAAGGAACAACTTTTGAGCTTGAGAATGCTAAGAAATCACTAGAGAAGATAGCAGAGGAGAAGTCATCTGTTCAACATTCAGTTGAATCCCTCGAGCAAGAGCTAGAACATGTTGGAAAAGAATTGGCAGAGCAGAAGCATAAGCAGAAAGAAATAGATGCTTTAGTCAACAAGCTTCAAGCCGAAGTAGACGATAACAAGAATGTACTTGAAGCTGGTGTTGTAAATAAAACAAGTGCAGCAGATGTCTCTGATGATACGGCCATATTGATTGAGCAACTGACACTGGAAACTGAGAGAGCTAGGCAAGGAACTCAAGAGATGAAGAAGGAAATAGAGGAGCGGAAGCAAGAATCCAAAACTTTCACAGAGTCAATAGCAGAGATGGAAAATAAGCTAGCAAGTTTATCCAAAGAAGTAGAAGAAGCCAAAGCCGCAGAAAGAGCTGCACAAGATGAGATTAAAGATCTTTCTGAAAAAGCTGAGGCTGCTCAGGAATCTAGTTCTGAAAGCAGTGGAAAGATTAAGTTATCGAATGAAGATTACAACTCTTTGATGGAGAAAGCTGATGAATCTGAAAAGTTAGCTGATATAAAAGTAACTGCAAATATGGCTCTGGTAGAAGATCTAGTGGCAAGCCAAAAGGAAGCAGCTAAAAAATATGAAGCTGTTTCAAAGGAGATAGAAGAACTAAAGATGAAGGAAGAGGAGGCTCTAAAGACTGCTGAAATGGCAGAGGCTGCAAAGAGTGCTTTGGAAGTGGAGCTGCATCGGAGGCATCAACCAGAGCAAATCAATCAAACAACTGAAGCTGAATTGGCACTTCAGAGTGATACAGAGGAACCTAATTCTGAAAATTGCCTTTAGTATCAATATCCTGTTCATAAGCTCATGTTATAGAGAAAAATATAATAGAATTTGCATGTTTTCTCATTGTTGTTTAAAATGTTCTTGTACAGCAATAAAAAATAAAAATAATAAATTTGTTTGTAGCTTATGGCTGGGGAAGAATCTCTATATTGCAATTCAGATAAGTTTTCATTGGTGTAACTATTTCTTAAACTGAGCCAATCATGTTGGTTTTTGTACCTTCAATGTTACAACCTGATCCCACCATTAAGGAGCTGATGTATTCCCGGTGCTACAATCAATTTCTGGAATCATGATTCCCTTGAAAGCTGTCATCGTTAAGTGGTCATGAACCCCCCTAGTCATTCAAACCCCCTTATGCTATCTAAACCACCACCCCTCTCTCTCTCATTTTATTCAAATCCCTCCTTATGCTAACTAAACCCCCCTTATGCTAACTAAACCCCCCTTCTCATGTTATTCAAACCCCCTTTATGCTAAGTAAACCCCCTCTCATGTTATTCAACCCCCCTTATGCTAACTAGACCCCCCAAGTCATTCAAACCACCCCCCCTCTCATGTTATTCCCTCTCTTATGCTAACTAAACCCTCCCCTCATGTTATTCAAACCCCCTTATGCTACCAAAGCCCTTCTCATGTTATTCAAACCCCCTTAAGCTAACATAACCCTTCTCATGTTATTCAAACCACCCTTATGCTAACTAAACCCCCCCCCCCCCCCTCATGTTATTCAACCCTCTTTATGCTAACTAAACCCCCCCCCTCTCATGTTAATCAAACCCCCACTTATGCTAATTAACCCCCCCTCATGTTATTCAAACCCCCCTATGCTGACTAAACTTCCCCTCATGTTATTCAAACCCCCCTTATGCTAACTAAACCTCCCCTCATGTTATTCAAAGCCCCCTTATGCTAACTAAACCCTCCCTCTCATATTATTATTCAAACCTTCTTTATGTTAACTAAAACCTCCTCTCATGTTATTCAAACCCCCCTTATGCTAACTAAACACTCCCTCACGTTATTCAAACTACACCCCCCCTTATACTAACTAAACACGCCCTCATGTTATTCAAACAACACCCCCCTAATACTAACTAAACACCCCCTCATGTAACTCAAACTCCCCTATACTAACTAAACACCCCCCCCCCCATTTTATTCAAACTCCACCCTCCTTATACTAACTAAACACCCCCCGTGTTATTCAAACCCCTATTATACTAACTAAACACCCACTATGTTATTCAAACATCACCCCCTTGTACTAACTTAACACCCCCATGTTATTCAACTACACCCTCTCTATACTAACTAAACGCCCCCATGTTATTCAAACTACTACACACCCCCCTTATACTAACTAAACACCCCCTCTCTTATACTAACTAAACACCCTCTCATGTTATTCAAATTCCCTGATACTAACTAAACACCCCCTCATGTTATTCAAACTATACCTCCCTTATACTAACTAAACACCCCCTCATGTTATTCAAACCCCCCTATACTAACTAAACACCCCTCATTTTATTCAAACTCCACCCCTCTTATACTAACTAAACACCCCTCATGCTATTCTAATTCCCTTATAATAACTAAACACCTCCCATGCTATTTAAACTACACTCCCTTATACCAACTAAACACCCCCTCATTTTATTTAAACTCCCACATACTAACTAAACACCGCCAATGTTATTCAAACTACACACCCCTTATACTAACTAAACACCCCTCATGTATGTTATTCGAACTACACTTCCTTTATACTAACAAAACACCCCCCATGTTATTCAAACTACACCTTCCTTATACTAACTAAACACCCTCTTTATGTTATTCAACCCCCCCCCCCCCCTATACTAACTAAACACCCCTCATTTTATTCAAACTCAACCCCCTTATACTAACTAAACACCCTCCATGTTATTCAAACCCCCCTCTTTCTAACTAAACACCCCCCTTATGTTATTCAAACTCCCCCCCCTATACTAACTTCACATCCCCCATGTTACTCAAACTACACCCCCCTCTATACTAACTAAACACCCCCCATGTTCGGCGGCAAAACCGTTACCCTTAGGGGCGGAAAAACCTTTGCGACCCCAGGTTAGGCGGGCTACCCGCTGAGTTTAAGTATATCAATAAGCGCATGAAAAGAAACTTAAAAGAATTTCCCTAGTAACGGCGAGCCAATCGGGAACAACCCACCTTTAAATCGAGCAGCTTCGTCATCCGAATTGTAGTTTGGAGAAGCGTCCTCTGCGGTGGACCAGGCCCAAGTCCCTTGGAACGGGACTGCCAGAAAGGGTGAGAGCTCCAGCGTGCCCGGACCCTATCGCACCACGAGGCGCTATCGCCGAGTCGGGTTGTTTGGGAATGTAGCCCCATGTGGGCGGTAAATTCCGTCCAAGGCTAAATACTGGCAAGAAACCGATAGCGAACAAGTACCGCGAGGGAAAGATGAAAAGGACTTTGAAAAGAGAGTCAAAGAGTTCTTGAAATTGTCGGGAGGGAAGCGGATAGGGGCCGGCGATGAGAATCCATAGATGAGAACCAAAATCCCTGAAAATTGGAAAAACCCATAAAATAGGGACAAACTCTCAAAGATAGAAAGAACATAACAAAACAAACAAACAAAACGTGAAGCAAAAAAAGGGAATCGAATTAGACTATATCCGGCCTAAACGGCCAAGAAAACAAAAACCCTAGAAGAGAAAGGAGAGAGAAGAAACGAAAAGAGAAAAATAACATGGAGGTGTTTAGTTATTATAAAGGGGGTTTAGTTATTATAAGGGGGAGTTTGAATAACATGGAGGTGTTTAGTTTATTATAAGGGGTGGGGGTTTGAATAACACGGAGGTGTTTAGTTATTATAAGGGGGTGGAGTTTGAAGAACATGGAGGTGTTTAGTTATTATAAAGGGGTGGAGTTTGAATAACGTGGAGGTGTTTAGTTATTATAAAGGGTGGTAGTTTGAATAACATGGGGAATATTTAGTTAGTTAGGGGGGTTCTGTGTAGTTCGAATAACATGGGGGGGTGTTTAGTTATTATAAAGGGGGGTTTGAATATTCCCCTTTTTCCCAGATTTCTTCACCTACAAATGGACCGGACCCTCCCCCCTCAAAAGAATCCACTCGTATGGCAACACGGGCTTCCCATGGTATTTTTTAAGCCTAACCCAAAATATTCTTCTAATTTTCATGCAACCACCATTACAGATATTTCTCCCATTCCTAAAAATCCTGTAAGTGCGCTTCATAACCATAATTGGAAGAATGCAATGTCGGATGAATTTAATGCTTTAATTGATAATAAGACTTGGGAATTAGTGCCTAAGCCGTCTAATGTGAATATTATTCGTTCCATGTGGATTTTTCGTCATAAATATAAATCTGATGGTTCTTTTTGAGCAGTATAAGGCTCGTCTTGTAGGTAATGGCAATACTCAACAGCAAGGAGTTGATTGTGATGAGACTTTCAGTCCCGTGGTCAAACCTACCACCATTCGCACGGTTCTCAGTCTTGCCGTCTCTAAATCTTGGCCCATTCATCAAATGGATGTCAAGAATGCTTTTTTGCATGGTCATCTCAATGAAACAGTGTATATGCATCAACCCATGGGATTTCGTGATCGTCACTTCCCTGATCATGTTTGCCTCTTAAAGAAATCCTTATATGGATTAAAACAAGCTCCTAAGGCTTGGTACGAAAGATTTGCTGATTTTGTTGCCACCATTGGGTTCTCTCATAGTAAGTCCGATCATTCCTTGTTCATCTTCAACAATGGTACTAATATTGCTTATATACTACTCTATGTGGATGACATTATTCTCACAGCTTCTTCTGATCATCTACTTAAGTCCATTATGACTCGTCTAGCCTCTGAATTTGCTATGAAAGCTCTTGGTCCTCTACGCTATTTCTTGGGTATTGCCGTAACTAGGCACACCAGTGGTCTCTTCTTATCTCAATCTTAATATGCTACCAAAATAATTGAACGTGCCAGAATGTCTAACTGTAGTCCTAGCCCTACTCCTGTTGATACTGAGTCCAAACTTAGTGCCACCTCTGATTCACCCTACGATGATCCCACAAAGTATCGTAGTCTTGCAGGAGCACTACAGTATCTTACCTTCACTCGGCTCGATATCTCCTATGTTGTACAACAAATTTGTCTCCATATGCATGCTCCCACAAAAGAACACATGACTGAACTTAAGAGAATCATACGCTAACTTCAAGGTACTCTCTTCTTTGGGCTTCATCTCTACAAGTCCAGTGTTTCTCATCTTCTCTCTTATACTGATGCTGATTGGGGCGGGTGTCCTGACACTCGTTGTTGGCTTAGGCGGCTGTTCACGGGGTCTCGAACTTGTCGGTGCAGACCTCGCACAGCCTCTCGTCTGCCCAAACACTATAATATGACTGTCGCCACCCGATAACAATGGGGATAATGGAGCAGTGGTAAACTCATTGGTCCTCTCAGGGGGGGGGGGGGGGGTTCGAGCGAGCCCGATGTGTAAGGAGATGATGCTTGGTTAGGTTTTATTCATCAGAGGGTAGGTGTAAATTATACACTCTCAATTTCATTTTTTTTGCTTCATATATACTCATTATATCCATTTTTTCTGATTTATCAAAGAAATTTAATTTTGTTGTTTGTGGATTGTTATTATGTGTGTGTGGATGTATGTATGTATGTATGTATGTATGTATATATATATGTAGTTTTTTATGGACATATAGAATTTCTACGGCTAAATATGTTCTCATGGATAGGAAACTTCATGGTTTATACGAGGCAACATCTTATGGACAAATGAACATAAACCAATATGCATGGACATTGGACGGTGAAGATGTGACATCATTTTCCGCACATGTACTTTTGTTGGATAATTTCTTTGAAACGACGTTTTTGTTGTCGGTAAAACCTTTAAGGATACCCTAAAAAGGTTTGTGTGAAGGTTAGTATGTCATTCCAAGATCTAAGTGAAGAGCAGTTCAAGCCTATTATTGCTGATAATTACAGGGGTCACGAGCCAAACCATTTTTTTGTTTGAGTTGGACCATGCTCAAACCGATAAGTTAATCTTATTGTTCTCAGCTTCTCTAGTTAGACAAAGCGAAAGTAAGGTTAGACTATATCACAAATTGTGATGGTCTCACTATATAAAGGTGTTAAGTCACCGAATTTAATTTATGGTGTTAATGTTGATGCCATTAACCCAAAGCAGTGCTCGAGTTCGCATAAAATGTGATAGTACTAATCAGTTCAACACATGTATCACATCGCATTTTATCTTTCTAATTTCTGAATTTATATCATGAGTAACATGCACACCTTATAGTATGATATATATGTCTCTACATTTGTATATTAATCATCGATCATACTCTAATCAAAGCTCTAAATCGATGTTGTTGTAGTCTCCACCATCTTTCTTCTTGTTCTTCTTCTCCTTACCTCGTTGATATTGATCGTTGCTCGATGAGGTCAGTTGATTGAATTTTAAGTTGAGATTGGAGTTTTTGTTGATTGAATTATCTTTAGAATGAGAAGTCAGTCGAAAGTCGAAGAATAAAGGTGGAATTACTGCTGGATAAGAATGGAGACAATGGGTTCAACCACATTTTACTATATACGTCTCATTATGACGCGGCGGATGCTGGAAGGTGCATTGAATTGAGTAATTGATAAATGTTCTGTTTATGCCAAAAAAAATCTGTTTCCTCTTCTCTGTTATTTTTTGGTGGTGTTCACTGCAATTTTCTTGATGATAGTTGAGGCGTATATAGTAAAATGAGGTTGAACCCATTGTATGAGGGTATTCAATCTATTTTGGTGAGCTACGCAACTGAGGTATTAGGAGGGGATGAATAGTGGAGGATGGAGTGAATATGACCTTATGGAAGATGGCCTTGATGAGTTATCTGCTAGAAGAATAGAGGACCTAGAACTCACGTTTTTAAGCCAAATATGAAAAAAAACCTCTGCTTCTCCTATTGATTTAAGCATGAATATATATATAGTACAATAGTGGAAGCAATAATATCCTAAACTAACTAGGAGACCTAGTTTGCAGGCTTAACATCTGACTCCTAACCAAATTAAACTAGGAAATACAACTTTATCACACGCATAAAATGCAAGTGAATTAGACTACTTCAACACTTATTTGGACCTACTTAAGCTTACACTCATGGACTCCAAACTACGCTTATAACTAATTACATTGCAAATAATCGTTCTAAACTAAAATAACATAACTACAACTTGAATTAGAGTATTAGACCACTCGATTGTGGCCGGAAACTGGGCAGCAAGCATGTCTACTCAAACTAATCCTCATCACATACTATTTCACATATACATGAACAGAATAGAAGGAGATAATATGGAAATTTTAAGTGATTCATATAAATAAGAATAGATGTACACTCATCATCACAATTGAAATGGACATAAGCATTTTCACATAGATCTTAACCTTATAGTCATAGAATTTATCCTCGAAAAATCTAGCTCTTTCTTTGCAATCTTCCGCAGTGATACCAGTTCTATCAATTTTCGAGCAAAAGAGCACAACAAAGTCCCTCCAAAATGGATTCTTGAAAGATCTGCCAATCGATCTCTCACGCTCTAGATGAAGAGAGAGAAAGTGTACTGACAGAAGAACCCTAAGAAAAATTGATCCATGTGTACCAACCAACTATAGGAAGCAATCCCTATATCGAAGATTAAAGAACTTATGGGTTGGAAATATGAACAACCCTCCATACTTTTCTTTTTATTTTCCTTTTTCTATAATTTGCATGACTTACATCAATAACAAAAATGAGAAAGAAGAAATCCAAATTCTTCCAACCTTACTACATACATACATACATACACACACACATACAATATATATACATCCATAAATACACACACAACACATTCATACATACATACAAAACAATGTTTTTTATGATCTTCTTCTAGCAAGAATTTTAATAAGAAGAAAATATAGGGCCTGTTCTTTTCAGCTTAAAATAAGTTCAGTTCAGCTCCAATAAGTTCAGTTCAGCTCCAATAAATTCAGTTCAGTTCATTTCAGCTCTTAATATCTCTCTTATAAACAATTCCTTTTAGGATTTCAGCTTAAAATAAGTTTAGTTCAATTCAATTCAGTTCAGTTTAGTTCAGCTCTAATAAGTTCAGTTCAGCTCTAATAAGTTCAGTTCAGTTCAATTTAGTTCAGTTCAATTCAGCTTAATTCAGTAAATAAGTACGGGCCCATAGTAATCCAAAATTCTTATTCACCTTGTGCCACTATTACCTAGCTGACCTAATTCGTATTTTCCAATCTCTTTGACTCTTCTCTCTCATTTTCCCACCTCTGTCGAAAAAGGTGTTCAATTTGCATGCATTAACTCAAGCTCCCCCCCCCCCCCAAGGAGTTCCGCTGAAAAGGTAGATTCTTTGTTGGATTTCTGAATTGATTGGAAAAGACTTCATTTGGTTGAGACTTAATGGTACATGATATATATAAATTGGAGATATGGGTCTCAAGAGAAAAAAGCAAGAAGGAAGCTGCAGCTCTGCCGATTCAATTGTGGGTATTTTTTTTCTCTTCTTTTTTATGCGAATTATTATTTTTATTATTATTTATAATTTTTGTTTTTGGTTGTTGATGTAGATTGTAGCAATGAATCACTTTGTCTCCAAAGTTCCTAGGGCCCCTGCAGACTTTGGGGCAAGTGGTGAAGCCAGTGCTAGTAGGTCCCGTAGTAGGGCACGGTCCAGACCCCGCTCCATAGCAAGTAGTGGCCCAACACCTGAAGATCAGCGGAGGGCAGCTTTACATGGGCCTTCAGCAAATTAATGCGACACCACAGGCTGGATTATAATAGTTTGGTTCAAATAGTACAAGAGTTTGATTGTCCAGTGATGGCTAGTGTTTTTTCTGGACCATACTCCAACTGAGCAGATCAATTTGATCGTTGAAAAGTTTGGTGCTGGTAGCATTTTTCCCCTTTATGTTTTATCAATTTTCAAATTATTTTCCGTTTTCTGTAATCATTGATATTGGTTCAGGGTCTTTCGGTTGCTCCAAGTCATTTGGGATTTCTAATTTCGATATTTCCTTTTTTGGCTTTATCTATTTTGTACAGATGTCCTGACTGCTAATGCTCATGGAGTTCACTAGGCTAGCATGGTGGAGGTAAGTAGTACTCTCTTAGATTA